>VWZO01000718.1:59314-100619 GCA_013396975.1 Bucco capensis | reverse complement strand
TATTATCATTACTCTGAGTCACAGCATATTTTTACAAGTTTAGTCTCAGAAATCACATGAGGAGTCAATGTACATGAGTAGTCCTCATACTTCGATGCGATCAATACAAGACTTTTTTAGGTCTGATTTCCAACAATAAGAAAACTTAAAACGTATCTAAAATTGGAGGTTCAGAAATGGAGAAGTCCAACATTACTCATCAACTGTCCACATAAAAAGATACTTTTCTTTATAATTTAGAATTGCAGTAGTCAGTGGTGATAATTTTTAGTGGCTCAGGACTGATTTGAAAGTAGATATAAAAAATATCTGTACTTACTTCAAGTTAACTGAACAAAAAAGGAAATTTAATCTCCTAAGTGTAAATGAGAAATTCAGGCNTGCAGGCTCGAGGGTGCTATCCGCTATCCTCTTTTTATCAGCGCGCTTGGAAAAAGTGCTGATGAAGAGCGTGGATGGAGCCCTCCCTGGATCTTCGTTCACGAAGCCTAGCCATACATACAAATGAGAAATTATAATTTATATTCTACAATCAATACTCCCATGCTCTGTGACCTCACTTTCAATAATGCACTCCATTTTCCATAGATGTCTTTTTCTGTTACCACTGGAGATAAAAGTTACATTATATCTTGCTTCTTGCTTTTTCCATTTCATGCCTAATGCATGGCAAAATAAGAAAACATCTTAGGGATGATACAATATCACCAAATGAAGTAGCTCCTTCTATAACTAAATGACTCAGAAAGCCTCCCAGCAGGCAGATTGCTGCTCAGGCATCCTACAGCACATATGCAAAGGGAAAGACGCAGGTGAAGAGGCAAAGATGAGTGCAGAGCTCTTGCAATAACTTTTGCCAGTTGTGAGGGGGTTTATGTTTCCCTGACTGGGTCAAAATACTCTGTGTCTTTCTCCTCTCTCAAAGTGAAAGAAAATTAAAAGGTAGGCAACTTTTCTACTCAGCAGCTTTATCACAATTTTGTCTGAAGATGACAGGAGTCATATTAACCGCACTTTAAGCTGGGAAAATCTTCAAACTCATCCTCTCCACTTGGCAGGGTTTTAAATTTTCAATCACCAGAAACATAGAAATAATCTGTCAAATAAAGGCATCTGAAAGGTTGGACAGTGCTCTGAGCTATAATCTCAGAAATGAGGGAGGCCAGATGTTGTCCTCACTGATATCCCATGAAATGTTGTCAGGCACCTGAGGCCAGAGGGCACAAAGGCAGATGTCACCCCATGCAGATGGGAGAGGTGTGGGGAGGGCATTTTGAAGAGCACTGGGGAAAGAATGCCATCAAAAGGTGAAGTCCTGCATCTCTCACAGCTGCTCCATGCACAGGGTTTTCTGCTGTGCATCACTTACTTCTTCTGACCTCCAGCCATTATGGGGCTGATTATAAAGAGCCCTCATGATTAAGTAGGAAAAAGAAGAGTTTATTTAGTAAGAATGTAAACCAAACAGTGAAAACAAACAAACAAATAAATTGTTAGTATAGATAGATAGATAGATAATGAGTTATGCAATAATAAATTATTCCAGGAATATTTCTCAAATGCTCTGGAAATGAAACTGGTTTGGGATATTGCTTATGAACCTCAGCAAACAGATGTTTTCCAGCCAGTACTCTGATACTTCACCTATGAAAGACAAAATATGGACTTCAAACATTGTTAAATTATTATTAATCCTGAAGTAGTATTCTATTTCTATTGTTTACAAAGTTGATGTGCTTTAGTTAGCAGCCATACTTTTTTAACTCAGTGATGGCCCTGCTTTATAGATTTTCTTCTTACAGAAAATAAAGAAACTTAGAGAACTGCACTGTAATTATTGTTTATCCTCCCTTCTTTGTTTCACATGTTTCATTAAAATAATCACAGAAAGGGGTTGATTATCTTTAAGTCATGATATCATGTAAATAAAGAAATAGATGATGTTTCATCAGAAATATTCTGCCTAGCTGTAAAGAATGTAAATAATATTCATGTTGACCTCTTCCTAAAGCAATATATAGCTAAGCAGAGCAACAATATAGCAGCTGGAAAGCAGAGTGTGAGTAGCAGGATGCAGCATTTAGTTATTACCCAAATAAGTAACAAATTGCAGTGAAAGTACTCATCAAGCTGATAACATTGTTCCAAGCAAACTGTTTGTTTTAGATGAAGTGCTAAGCTGCTTCTTTGGTGATGTTTTGAGATCTGAAGTGTATTGTGTAGTTATAAAATAAGAAAAAAAATCACCATTTAGATACTACAGAACAATTAAACCATACAAAATATTTTGTGGGATTAATTGGCATTTTCCCACATAGAAATATGAATTTATTTTAAAAAACAGAAGCAAAAAACAATCAACCAATTAAATATTACTAAACAGAATAAGCAAAAATATCTAATAATTATTATTATGCTAGTGAGGTAACTGCTGTAAGAAAGAAATACAATGTAGAGAGGACTGCATATAACACATATTACATATTTGATACTGTGAACAATTATGCTGGTTGTGCTGGTTTAGGTCAGTATTATGGAAATATGTATGCATTTAGTGTGTGTTACTTCTCTATGTAAGTTGAATTTTAGTCAGCGGAACTCGGGGTTCTGCAAAGCTGCCTCTTTAATTCTTCTCATCTAATTCAGTAGCAAAATGTAAGAGTACTTAAGCTCTTAGATTTCCTCATCTGGAAAGAGAAACTCTACAGATACCTTCCTTCAGGAGATAACTAGAAAAGTAAATGAAATTGAGATGTTCAATTTCTTTGACAAGTGGACTCATAAATCTTTTATATATCAGAGAATCATAGAATCATATATTGTTGTGGCTTACTGTACAAAAAATTTGATCCCCTTACTACCTGTCAGTTTATTCTTAAACAAAGCCTTCTGAAACCCCTTACAAAACCATTAATGTTTTACAGCCTTACACACTATTCAATTCTACACAGTTGCAAAATTACACACCACTGTTGGTAAGGAAAATGTTGCTGTAACTTTTGAGAGATGTGGAACCTGAAACGTGCTAGAAAATTTTATTGGCTTGTCATGCACTGCAGATCTTGTGGAGCTCAGACATCAAACAAGAGCTCTCTCCCCTGTCAGAATCTGTGGTTTGGAGATCTTCCTGCTCAAGAAGGGGTAAGCTTGCAGCAATTGTTTTGCAAATTTTAGTACAGTTTGTATTCTAAGGAAATAATTTAACATAGAAAGCTTTGCAAAGACACTCTATTACAAACTGCTGAACATTACTGGGATATGATCAATACAATTTCTGAAGAGTTACCTAATCAGCAATTTGAATCACAGTAGCTGCCTTTCCTTAACACCACAGCATCTGGAAACAGCAGATGTTTTCAGCAACTTACTGAAGGAACAATAAAAAGACCATAGCTCTTTCGAAACCCTGTGTTTTCTTTCAATGGCTTAACTACTTGCAGATGTATGAACTGAACTGAAATTTTTAACTTACAAGTGAAAATGATAACATCCAGATGGCCTTGTAATTGGATCTTCTTGTTTCCCCAGAGCATCCTGGATCCTTGACAAATTAGGACAGGTGTTACAAACAGGTATAATTTTATTTGTTCCACCTGAGTGTGACATGGACATGAAAACCCCCTTTACAGTTAGAGGTGTTGTCAACACAAATCCCAATGAGCTTTAGTATTTTAGAAAGAAAAAAAATGTGTGGACCTTTTTTATTTTTTACCTTCCCTTCCCCATGCAGCCAAGCACTCATCCACTGGAAGCACCAACGCCAGAACAAGCCTTTATCTCTTTACTGCTATGATCAAAGAAAAAAACACCTCCACCTTTGTCCCCTCCACCACAGCTCCAGCAGCCTGCACCCACCCTAGGCCATTTCAAAGTATCCTTGATGATGGTGATGATGATGATGATGATGAGTATTGCTCAAGAGAAATGGTCATAGGGTCAACAAGCCTTGGAAGTCTTTCTACAATGTCAGCAGTCCAGGGTCCGGGCCTATTTCAACTCCCCCAGTAAATCTTCCAGTCTGTGGATGGATGCCTCTGTCTCCACAAGGATGGAGTTTCTAATTACCCCTAGTTTCTTCTTTGTCGAGTTGATTTGAATCTATCAGTCAGGTGCAGCAAAACTAGATGTGTCCCATGCCACAACTTGCTCTTTCTCTCCTGTTTCCAAGTCTGTGCTTTCATTGCCCAACTGAATATATACAGGCAGAAAAAGAGCTTTCTTGGTTCTAGTGGTTTTATGCATCCAGCCTTCAATGTAACACCCTGTTCTTTGTGGTTCCCCATCAAATGAAACCTTTGATTATCCTTTCACTGCAGTTCTGCACAAGGATCCTGTGCCCAGCAAAAACCACAGGCAAGTGACTGTAGGTTCTTAGGATTTTTATTTCTTGTTTTCAGAGTGCAAGTACTCCGATTAAGATCACTGAAAAATTTTATATTTCAGAGGGTAAAGATAGCTGACTGATAAATTATTCAGAACTGTAAAACCACTAAAGAATCAGAGATTTTTTAAAATGAAATCCAGTTTAGTGCAGTGAAATGAATAAAGCATTCCAAGCCTGCTTTTGACCTCAGCAGTAGAGTCAGTGAGGAGGTTATATGTGAAGTCCTGAGAGAAAAAATAGAATTTAAGCTATATCACTTCATTCTCTCTTGGTTTATACATTGAATATTGTTTATGGTAAATTGCAATCCTACATATCTAACTCATCAGTGGAGAGTTCAAGAACAAGCTATCTATTTTTCTTAGAGACATCAGTCCACTAAGAAAATTAATAGCACTGGGAAGCAAGACAGAACTCTACCTGCCTTCTCTCCAAGTATCAGTAAGCAGCACTGAGGCAGGCTCTGATGCTGAGCAAAGCTTGTCTAGTCACAGAATTAGATCAAGTTAAACAGACTACTTAATTTCTTCTCTCTTCTGTTTATATGGCTCATATCAACACAATATTTTAGTATGTGATGTCTATTTATGTATTTAAGAGTTGTTAAACAGATGTGCAAAACACAGTCAACATGTTCAGTGCTTAATTTCTACTCTGAAGTAGAAACTTAATTTGCAGTACAATCCTTAAAACCCTTTGACAACCATAAACTGAGTCAATGTGACATGGAGATTCATCAGTTAAAAATCCTTGTATCAGCTACTACAAATGTAGTAGATAGTCAATTAACAAGCCTTTTTGAAAATTTACTCTCTGAAGAGCAACTGAGTAGGTACCTTAGTGTAGCAGATATCTGCTGTTTACATATGGGAATCATCTTGTCCACACTTCTGAGAGAGATCAGTTTTAAAGATTAATCTTTCTTGAGGGAATTGAGGATTTCTTGGTCTCAGAATTTTTAAGATATATAAAAGTAGTCAGTACTATATGTAACTCTGATTGAGAAACTTTGCAGCAAAGTAGAGATCCATGGCACCTGTAAGTTATAAATGTATTAAACAGCATGTAACTCATATTGCTTTGCCTTGAAAATGAATAGAAATCTATTAAATCGGTACAGATAAAAGAGTGTTTTGTAACCCTGAGATGATATAGTCAAACCCATGTATAAGCAATTCACATAACCTTGCAAGCAATTCAATCACCACAGGAGCAAATGAAGATTAGTATACTTGCACTTGAAAGGCAATTAATCAAAAAAGTTGCCAGATAGACATTAAGATAAGCAGAGGAGCCTACAAGCAGGTGGGAGATCCTGCTGAATGCACCAGAGAGATGACTGGCAAGACCAAAGAAAGCAAGATAAGAAGCATTCAGGAGCAATGTACATCCTCTTTCTGGGAGGGGAAATGAAGGAAACCCATCAGATCTCAGTGAAGAAAGATAGAGAACAGAGAGAACACACCTGCTCTTAGGCCTAATCATCACAATCTCCATGACAAAGTACCACCATGGATCCTAATTATCAACCTAACTCCACAGCACTGGACCACTGGCATTGCATCTTCATAGATCGTCTAGGACATGTGACTTGCCTTTTGGATGGGGGGAAGGCTGTGGATGTTGTCTACTTGGACTTTGGTAAGGCCTTTGACACAGTCTCCCACAGCATTCTCCTGGAGAAACTGGCAGATCATGGTATAGACAAATGTACTCTGTACTGGGTTAAAAACTGGCTGGCTGGCCATTCCCAGAGAGTTGTGATTAATGGAGTGAAATCTAGCTGGCTGCCAGTCACCAGTGGTGTCCCTCAGGGCTCAGTTTTGGGACCAGTCTTGTTTGGCATCTTTATTGATGATCTGGATGTGGGGATTGAGAACACCTTCAGTAAGTTTGCAGAGGACACCANAGCTTGTGAGGGGTTTAGAGAACAAGTCATATGAGGAGAGACTGAGGGAGCTGGGCATGTTTAGTTTGGAGAAGACGAGGCTGAGGGGAGACCTCATTGCCCTCTACAACTACCTGAAAGGAGGTTGTAGAGAGGTGGGGGTTGGCCTCTTCTCCTTAGTAACTAATGATAGAACCAGAAGGAATGGTTTGAAGTTGAGGCAGGATGGGTTTAGGCTGGATATTGGGAAGAAATTCTTTATAGAAAGAGTGGTGAGGCATTGGAACAGCCTTCCCAGGGAGGTGGTTGAGTCACCATCCCTGGAGGTGTTTAAGTAACATGTAGATGTGGTGCTCCAGGACATGCTCTAGTGGCAGGCATGGAGGCCACAGGGTTTTTTGTTGGTTTTGTGGTTTGTTTTTTTTTGTTGGACTTGGTGATCTGAGAGGTCCTTTCGAACCACGAATATTCTGTGATTCTGTAATTCTGTGACATAAGTGCCGAAGACCAAGAAATTTGTGTATGTATTGATGGTAATTAATACTATGTAAGATTTAGCACAAACTGTTTTGTTGATGAATCAGTTTTAAAGTTTAATATTGGGTAGATTTGTAAGTCTCCTAAACACTCCCATCACAGTAAGCTGTGATCCTCCGATAAATTATATTATGCATATAAAATACACTTATGCATTTATTTGGTTCCAACTTTAGTATATAAAATGGTGATTATTTCAGTGGTTTGTATGAATGAATCGTATACTTCATGTGTTGAATTCCCTATTGATTTACAAAGAACTAAAATATATGTCTTCAATAGCATAATTGTTTGAAAATGTAGGTATAATTTCTTAAACATACTCATTATAACTCTTTCTAAAAATTTAGTGGGAGATGAAATGTTATGACAGCTGTCAGTCTCAAGAGTGCCAAAACATTAGAATATCAACCTTAAAAATAGCTTGAAATATATAATAGTGTGGTTTCTCAAATATTTCAGCAGAGAATGAAAGTTGATTTTCTACTGTAGCTTGTTTCTTAAGATCCAATTATACAATAAAAAAATATTTAGAATAGGCCATAAAAGATGAAATCTGACCATTCTGAAATAAGAGATAATGTTTTCATCAACTTCAATATCTCTTTCTCCTAGTCAAAAAAGATCTGAAACCAAGAAGCAATATATCTAATAGAACATAATATGTTTTTTTCTAGGAAAGATAAGTAATTATTTATTACGCAAGTTTTTAATGGGAAACTGGTTAGAGAAATTTAAACCTTAGAAGATAATTCATATTTTCCAAGAGAAAACAAGAGAAAGTTTAAAAATTTGAAATTTAAATGTCATAGAATCTTTTCATTTCAAGTAAATTAAGTATTAGACAATGAACATGAAAAAGTAGTGGAAAGATTGTTTTTTTCCTTTTCTTCCCCTTCACATTTTAACTTCCTCCAGTTCAAGTAGCAAATACTGTGTTTCGAATTACTTTTATCCTTATTGTAAGAAAATAAAAAGGTTTAAAGATAGTCATATAGAGGAAATATTAATATTAAAACCACCCTCAGACAAAAGAAAGAGTCATAACAAGAACCAATTCCAGAAATTTTAGTTTTTATTATTAAATTACTGGGGAAAATTTTTTTTAATAAAATTTAAAAATATTTAATTATTAATAATTAAAGTTAATGATGATTTAATTATTAAATTTATTTTATTAATAATAAAAATGTTATTAAAATAAGTATTAAGTATAAGTAATAAAATTGTTTTAATGTTATTAAAATTAATAATTATTAAATTTATTTAAAATAAACTATTATAATAATTTATTATTTTATTTTAAATTTTATTAAAATTATTAAAAATAAGGCAATAATTTTAATATTGAGAAAGCCTATCCACCATGAAGAGCAGTGGGCTTTTGCACTATATATATCTCTTCAACCCACATTACTTTCTGAATGAAATTCAATTGAAAAATATCCATGTACAATTGTAAGTGATTTGATCAGACTGTATTATCTCATGCTGCAGGTGAACTTACACTTTTAGGAATCTTCAGAGACTTAATGGCTATGCATATTTGGAGCACTATTTCCTGAACAGGAGAGAGGTTGTGCATAGCTATGTTTTTACATAGTTATTCATTCGGTTGTGGGATGTTTCATAGTGGTTAGGCTCTACCAATTCAGTGAAGAAACCAATGTAAAGTACACAGTGAGATTTCAGATCAGGAGCTGATCTCAGGTTTCTGGAACCTGGCCAAAGGAGTTCCCTCTGGAAATTGCTTTTTTGTAAGGAAAGCATCCCAATGAAGCAGGGTGCTAATGAGAAAATGCTTCCTGGGACTGTACAGGGTCCCTTATAGTTTATATGAGACTTGTGAGAGAGGCATGCTGTCTCAGGAGGTAGACTTATCTGCAGCTCACAGAAAGAACTTGCAGCTCTGAAATATCACTGGATATCAACAATCTGCTCAGCAGAAAGCATGACATCTGGGACATTTCCTTACATTGCAACTCTCTGGAAAAGCTACCAGCACTTCCCCAAATGCCTGGGTAGACAACACCCTTGGAAAATATATTTTGAGGGTTATTCAGATGTGAGCTGGTCAGATAAAGGAACTTTGCCTGTTACAGATGAATCCAGTACTTTCATCTTTTCTTGCTCCTGAATATTTCAATCTTTCCTCTCTCTTTAATAAATAAATAAAGTAAAAAAAAAATTCAACAGAAGTGTTTCCAGACAACTTGCATCTTTCTTTCTACTCTGAAGAACCTGACTGTTCTGAGAAAAAAAGGATCAAAATCTATTGTGCTTCAATTTCAAGCAGTTCAGACAAATGATAAGTGTAATTTTCATTTTAGCCTTGGGTGAAAAAAAACCACAAAATCTGATTTTTTTTCCCCAGTTAGCCATTTAAGCCTGGAATGTTGCCTGCAAACTACCTGTGAAAGTAGGGAATTTTTTCAGTTGTGACTGCAGGTATTTGTGACAACAGGTATTTGTAAGCAGAAATTTGATAGACTAGGATGCACCGTGACATTCATCTCTGTTTCATTATTTAAAGTTATACAAAGAGAATCATAGAATCATAGAATGGCCAGGTTGGAAGGGACCCTAAAGATCATCTAGTTCCAACCTCCCAGCACTGAGCAGGGATGCCAATCACTAGACCAGGTCACCCAGGGCTGCATCCAGCCTGGCCTTGAACACTGCCAGGGATGGGGCATCCACAACCTCTCTGGGCAACCTGTTCCAGTGCCTAACCACTCTCTGGTTAAAGAACTTCCTCATAATCTCCAATCTAAATATCCCCTCCTTTGGCTTGTAACCATTCCNAATAGGTCCACATCTTTTTTATGCTGAGAATAATAATAATAATACTATGAGAATAATAATAATACTATAATAATAATAATTAATACTATAATAATAATAATAGCTGAGAATAATAATAATACTATATTATGGTACATTTTGGGTACTGCAAGAAATGTGATTGTTGTATTCAGAGCACACAGATGGAGTAAGGTTTTGGTCTTACTTGCAAACTTATGTTTTCCACCCCCTGATTTTTAAGTTCCTAGCCAAGTGATATCTGTGACATAATTATTTTGATTAGATAAATTCACATATAAATAGTCATTGTCAAAAATGTAATTAAAATTGAAGGAGAAAAAAATACAGATTTTCCTCATTAAAGGTTTACTAAAACATTAATTACAATTGTAGAAGAAAAGGCTTGCAAATTCAAACAATGTTTTGTGTATGATATGTGAATTATTGTATAGACACACTAAATATAAGCTTCTTTCCTCCCAGAAAAAAGTCCCTAAACCAAAAAACATCAATAGAAATATAGAAAAATGAAGTTTTGAGAGAGAACTTGACTTCAAGATAGTCTTTATGACTTTATCGTTTTCCAATTTAATGCTGATGTTTATGCAACTTTTTAAGAGTTACAAATACCTATATGGCTGTACTACGTGTAAATATGAGCTGACATATAGAGAGAGATAGAGGTCATAATAACTTATGATTTGCTGAGCTAGTTTGACTTCATATTTAAAATATTTCCACATTTTATCTCTATGATCTTATTGTAAATGTAAGAAGAATTTGCAGACAGATGTTTTGATTAGAATTGATTTACTTGTATAAATGAAAATTATCAGCAAGTTAACACAGAAGAGAAAACAGCATATTTAACAGATGTAGCAGTAAGAATACCAGTGTATAATACTAATCAATGCATAAGAGGAGAAATAATAAAAATATCCTGTGAAAAAATATTGCATATCAGAAAAAAAAAAAGAGAAAAATGTTTTTAAAAACTGTATTTGAAAATAAGTATTATCAATATTTTGTAATTGGGGTGAAAAGCATGTAGAAAATCTCTGAGAATCACATGACATCTGGGAAGGGAAAGATACACTAAATTTTACTTCCTGGAATTCTGTGCTGCCATATTGATGGGAGTACTGTGATATTATATTAAAGTGACTGTTGTGAAACGTCCAGTTAAAATAAATAAACAATATATCAACTCCTCACTTTTATAAATGTATACTTAGAATGTTGCATGTCCTTTGAAGATAAGTATCTTCCTTTTTTTAATAAGAAAATCTGACAAAATCTCCTGTCAAAATCCTAATCTCTTTCCTTTTTTATTTTCAAAAAAACACAACAAAATGATTATTGTTTTTTTAAGAGAAACTAAGGTCAGCACTGAAAAAAAATCAGTTTCTAGTTTAAACTGAAATTGGCAAGACCTGGTTTAATGCAATGTTTTCTACCAATCTTTAGAGTCTTGACAAAGCTATTGCTGCTTCTTTTTTCAGTGAAACCATCTCAGCTGTTTCAGCTTTACACCAAAGTTTCCCTGATCGCCAGGACTGTAACAGTAAACACTGGAACAGTGTTGACATGAAGACTGATATGTTTTACAACCTGAAAGTTTAAAATTATAAACTCCACTCAGAATATGAAGAATCATCCTATCCTGTTATTTGTCTAATTTTAGAAATCTGAAATTAAAACAGATAGCGAGAATGCAAGCATTTTGCTTCTGATGCCCTTATCTTTTCACATCACAATATTCTGAAGTAAAAAAATAATACAACAACAAATTTAAAAATTAACTACTTTACAATTTCTAAGTTGTAGGTAGCAATTTCTCATACTGAAAGGCCATTCTAATTTGTCTGTTAAGGATGAGTTTACAGTTTCTCAGCTAGAACTGTGGTGAAGCATGTGTGCTGCAAACATGGCAGCATTACGATCCATCCTAGCAATATCATCTATGAGAAGGCACTCTGGCATTGCCACATAACCCTGAAGTCTGAATGTTTGTCCACATTTAAGTATCTAGCAGTTCTGCTAAAAGGGAATCCCTTGTTATAACAGTATCATGGTGTTAATGCAAGCTGTAAACAGGATTGTATAACCAGCTATGATGTTGGTAACCTAGGGACAATCTGTTTATGCCCTTAGATCTTCCTACACGAGACTGCTCAGCTTGGCTTTCAGAGTACAGGGAGGGAAGAATGTGCACAAGACAGGAGCAGAATGACAGGAGCTGTTTCTTAGGATGAGCACTGTGACAGAGTATTTGCCAGCTGGGAACATCAAGGGTCCCTTTACCTCACATAAAAGTGAGAAGAAGAGCCAAATTACCCTCCTAGTGCTGTGTCCAAACATTGCTTCACCAGTGGTTAGGTCTTATTCTTTACATGAGACTGATGATGTAGCATCGAACTGTTGATGATTAAATTTAATATTAAAATTTAATATTGGTGCAAGGGCATAGATCTTGCTGGTTCAACAGGGTTTTGTGGTGATATATGGAGGAAGAAAGTGGTCTTGCAAGCATCTCTTACTGAATGCCTGTGGACCCTGCAGTTTTAGAGGCCTCAGAAGGAAAACCAAATAGCTAACTTCCTTTATGCTGTCCAGGATTTCATTGTTGCTGTGATTTTAACAAGGCAATGTGAATGTAGGTCTAAAGTGCCTATAGTGACTAATACTACCTACAGTTTCTAAGCTCTGAGGACACCTGAGTCCATACAGTAGAAATATTTATATTAAAAAAAATCAAACAAGACAGAAACAAGCAAACAAACTGATTCCTTGTATAATCTTAACATATCTTCTTAGGGTGATTTTCCAAAGTAGAGTTTAGCTGCTTTTGTGCAAGGGATTTGTCACATGAACATAATAACATAGTATTAATATTAATCCAAGCGCAGCATTAAATACGTGTGATTTGCAGTTGTGCATCCTGAAATACAACTATGCTTCAGTAATTTTTGTGGAAATTGCTCAACTTGTTAACTGGTCTTTTGAAAAATGTCTTCAGAGAATCCCAGCAGGATTGAATAATTTAGTGTGAAAGGGATTCCAGACATCATCTCTGATCAGAGTAACTCTAATTAACCTAGCTTGCTCAGTGCTGTGTCCACTGTGGTCTTGAACACCTCCAATCACAGAGACTCCACAGTATCTATAGTGATCAACTCCAGTATTTTACCACCCTTGTGCTACAAAAAAAGAAAAAAAAAGAAAAAAAACACCACATCACACAAGAATTTCTTATATTCCAGCTCATGCTCATTGATTCTTGTTCTACTGCTGTATAACACCAGGAAGAGTTTGGCTTCATTTTCTCCATATCCTGCCTCTGTACCTACTGCAGAGGGCAGTGAAGTATCTCCTTCTTCCCATCTTCCGCAGGCTGAACAAGCCCATTAGCCTCTGCCTCTCCCTCTATGTCCTGTGCTCCTGTTCTGACTGACCATCACGGAAACCCTCCATGGGATTCACTGCAGTACATCAGAGTCTGTCCTGTGCCAGCAGCTCAAGCCTGGGCTATCAGGGAAGTCTTATTAGTGCCAAGCAATAAGTCAGGATCCTTTCCCCTTAGTGATGCAACCTCAAGTGAGGGTCTTGCTTTGCTACCAGGGCACTCTGCTGTGTTCTAACGATTTGCTGGCCCCAGGCTCCCCAGGACATTTCTGCAAAGCTATTCTCAGCCATCAGCCCCAGCTTGTCCTGTTCCAGGGATGAGTTCAGCCTTCTTCACTACCTTTGCCACTGTTGTTGCCCTTCCTGAAGCACCTATATCCTGCACTGCAGCTCTGAGGTCACAACCCAGTTGAAGAAACTGCTGATGCCTCCCTCTTGTTCAAAGTCCACCTGCATTTGTACTTGAGTATTTGAGATGGGTCCCAAGTTGCGCAGCTTTTGCAGATGAGGTGTGAAAGCCCTTCTGGTCATATTGTCGTCTGGACACCTTAACACTCTTGCATCCTTCCTTCTGCTCTGCTTGTGGAAACCTCCCTCTCACAGATTTCCAGCCTCTCTCATGACACAAGCAAGCTTGTCCCACCTTGTCAGATATATCTCACTCCTTTACAGAAGCTCTTTTAGTGAGAAAAATTTCCTATTTAGTAAGACAGGAGGCTAAGTATAAACTACAATGCTGGTCTTTAAGCATTGACCCCTCATCCTAACATGCTATGTGTGCTTCCACATACGCATTCTTACCAAGATTAAATCCCTCCTGCAAATAGCCAAATGCCTTAAATGATGAGGGTAAAACTTACTTAGGCTTGGATTTCTTTCAGAGCTTAAAATCCATTTATAAATCTAATCCATGACATCCAGAGCTCTCTTTTCTGTAAGCCATTCCCCTGTTGGAAAACTGGCAGTAAGGAGAGCCCCATGTCTCACAGAGTATTGCATTATTTGGTATTCTGATATGTTCACGTAAAAGGACTATGCAAGCAAACTGAAGCATTCTGAAAACATTAATTCTAATAACAAGCTGACTAATTTCTAGTAATGAATGAGTTTTTTAGTAAAACTATACTACTGCCTTTTCAGAATCCTGAATTTTAAGCTGTTCTGTTTAGATATATTCCAATATAGTCCTCACAAATTGTTATCTAAGATGAGAAAATGACAGCTTAATTTGCAGATCCCAAGTTAAACTTGATGGGCTGCTGTTTGGAAAAGTTACTCATTGATTAGTACTATGAGTGGTTTTACCAGGTGTTATTAAGAGCAAAAAAATACAAAACACACATAGGATCTGCTTACATCAATCTTTTGGTTATTTGACTATAACTGCTCTTTAAAAAAAGCTACTATTACCAACAAGAAAAAGACACTTCTATTGTTTTTCCTAAAGATAGGAACATTACATCTAAAAAGCGTCAGTAGTTTAGAATTTTTAAGTGAGATAAACTATTTACTTCAGTTACACATAGGTGAAAAAAATCTGTTGCTAACTTGCTAGAAGATTCCTGTATGGTGCAAAAGAACATCTGCCACATTTATCATGAGGGTCTTGTTTGCATGCCACATCTGTTTGCATCTTGCCTTTAACATTATTACATTGGGTTATATATAATAAGCAAGGAAGGTAGTGCCTTTTTTAATAACAAAGTCAAGTTGTATTCTAGTAACTCTCAAGACATAACTGAAATAAGAACAAATGAGATATTTTCATGGTTTAATCATGGACAGCAACTAAGCCCCATAGAGCAACTCACTCACTTGCTGCCCAGCAGGATGGGGGATGAAATTGAAAGGGCAAAAGCAAGAAAACTTGTGGGATGTACTAAAGGCAGTTTATTAGACAAAGCAAAAACTGCTCACACAAGCAAAGCAAAACAAGGAATTTATTCACCACCTCCTATCAGCAGCCATGTCTTCAGACACCTCCAGGAAAAGCAGGGCTTCATGCTGTACAATAGTTACCTTGGAATTAATTTTTACTATTTGCTAAACTTACATTTTTTCCTATGTGTAGCAGGTATCTACCATTTAATTAAATGAAATGTGTAAATTTTATGCCAGATCCTTCATCATCAACAAATATTTCAAATTGTTCTCCTGTTCTAGATTTACAAACTGGAATGATTGGTTAGACAAAGCTTGGAAATTTCTGAGCTCAGTAACAAGTAAATGAGCATTTTGTAACAACTTAATTGAAGATCTCAAGAAAAAGGAAGAAAAAAAATCACAGAATTCGTAGTTAAATATGGAATGTTTTGGAAAAACTCTCTCAGAGTTAGCAATACCTAACAGAGAGACAATTCTTTCCAGCTGATAAACTTTTTTTTTTGTCTTAATCCTTGTTGCTTTTGAATCATCTGTTTCAAATATCAGTGATAATATTTCTTTTGTTAAATTCCTACCTGGAATCACAGTATAAACTATGAAGCAGAACACAGTCCACTAATCCAGGACTATTTAATTAAACATACAAACCAAAGACCTTTTCAAAGAACCTAACTGAATGTATTACTGTTAGCATTTAGTACTCTTAATCAATACTTCGTAACCTTTTCTTCCAAACCAAAATCCTACTGAGAAATCTGCTGAAATGGAAGAACACATAGCTAAATTAGGCTTAAACAGATGTATTTAATTTAATTTTCTTATCAGAATAGTGAGATTGATTATACAAGACTGCTTAAATTTTGATTTTATTTCATCTCAAAGAGGAATCTTCACGTATTTGAATGAAAATAAATATCCTTCTCCCTATTTTTCTGACTATTTTCTTTAATAGGGAGACCATTACCACAGTGTATGGCTTTCTAAACATTGTTGCCTTAGTCTCTGATTTGGTCTTATCACAACACATGTGGGTCTCATAATTTCTCCCTAAAAATAAGAAATTACTTTCTACATCTACCTATAGATGGTATGTCTTTGAAATACAAAAAAAAAATCTCTATCTAGTCAAAAAGGATGAAGAAATACTGTGTCCTTAAAAAAATGTAATTTCTTTAATAAATAAAACAAATGTTGTTACTGACAAGTGCATAATGATGAAGTGCTCCCTAATAATGATAAATACCTTCATGGAGAACAGAAAAACAAGTATTAACTTCTAAAATATACATATTACATATATATTTGTTTTTTTTTAAATATCTTAACTGCTTGTATGCAACATTTTAAATGCTAACATTACCTCTAGGGCTGTTTTGATAAACAAGTAAAAAGTGAAGGATTTTCATTTGTCTTTTCATAGTCTAAAATATAAAACAAATAATCATTTTTAAATAATTTGTGTGAATTCATTTGTAAGCTATATGAATTAATACTCTATAGGCTGAGATTTTATCTCAGTTTATTACCTATCACAATAATCCTGCAACCACAGATATACTTTGCAGAAGTCTCATTGAAATAGTTTAGTTTAAATCTTTTTTTTTTTGACAAAAAAACTTAGAGAAATACAACATATATGACTCTGTATTTACAAGACAATCTCATCTTAACAAGTAACAGGTGTACTAACTTTTGAGCTTTTTGTTTGGAGTTTTCTTACATTTGCTTACGGTCATATATCATTTTAAATACCTGTACAAGTACTGTACAAATCTATCACCCACATCATTGTAAGAAGAGGATATATATGTATGATTGAGTCTGTTAAACCTGAGAAGGTAATAATATCAATTCAGCTGACACAGGAATTAATAATGCTTTATTAAACTATTATAACATCTTTCACACACTGATGACTAATGGGTTCCATGCAAAACACAGTTATTTCTAGTGAAGCAAAATTTATCATACTTTACTAAATACACACACACTAAATCTTTAAACACAGGCAGTTCTCCAGGATGTAATATGATGCTGATGGAAATTCATAAGTTCTTGTATCATTTTGCATGATAACATGTTTGATCAATCCCAGAATCTTATAGTTGTTAATTCACTAAGTTAGGGATTCCCATACACCACATATCATTGATGACTCAAAAGCTGACACAATCATATGTGACAAGAGGAGTGACATGAATTGTGACCAGTTCTGAATTACTTTACTCTACTGAAGTCTTACCACCACAAATTTTCTTCTGATTTGCTTTTCCTTTTTAATATTAAATGCACAGTTAGGACTGAACAAATTTCAGTTTAGTATACGTAGTTGTTTTCCCAAATTTCACTCCAACGTTTCAACAGCAGTATCATCTCTACATCACTTGCTGCACAAACACATGCCATTCAGTAGTGATTGAGCCTGTTGCTCAAAGACTGCTCCTTCAGAAATCAAACACTCCTTTTGTACCTGGATAGAAGGAGTTTATGACTATACAACAACAACAACAAAAAAATAGCTCATAGAAACCTGAAGATATTTGGTTTGTTGCTCCTGGCTTTTTTAACAAGCATAAATGTCTCCACAGATATGAGCATGCGAGCTGTGTGTCCATACCCAGACAAATTAAGGAAAATGCACTCACTGTCTTTGCATTAGGGATACCAATGAGAAACTATAGATATATATGACATATATAAAAAACAACCAAACAAACCAGCAAACCTTCATCTAATTTTATCTATGCTTCTGCAACTAATACAGTTCCTTTCAAATTAAAACCTGCAAATTAGAGTCATAGAATGGTTTGAGTTGGATGGGACCTTAAAGATGACCTAGTTCCAACCACCAGACCATGTTGCTCAAAGCCCCATCCAACTGGATCTTAAACACTTCTAGGCAGAGGTCATCTACAACTTCTCTGGGTAAAATGTTTTAATGTCTTGTCACTTTCACAGTGAAGAACATCTCACTTAAATCTAATCTAAATCTAACTCTTTGAATCTGAAACTGTCACCCCTCATCCTGCCACCACACTTCCTGAAAAAAGTCTCTCCCCATCTTTCCTGTAGGCCCCTCTTAGGTACTGGAAAGCTGCTATAAGGTATTCCCAATGCCATCTCTTCTCCAGGCTGAACATCTCCAACTATCTCTTAGCTTATCCTCATAGAGTAGGTGCTCCAGCTGTCTGATCATTTTCATGGTTCTCTGGATCCACTTGAGCAAGTCCATGTCTTTCTTATGCTGACTCCGGAGCTGGATGCAGTACTCCAGGTAGGGTGTCACCAGAGTGGAGAACAGAGGCAGAAACCTCCCTTGACTTGCTGGCCACACCACTTCTGATGCATCCCAGGATGTAGTTGGCCTTCTGGACTGAGACTGCACATTGCCCCATTATGTCAAACCTTTCATCAATCAAGAACCCCAAGTCTTTCTCCACAAGGCAGCTGTGAATCCACTCATCTCCCGGCTAGTATATGTCCTTGAGATTGCCCCAACCCTTGCACATGTTTTTGTTGTACTTCATGAAGTTCACATGGACCCACCTCTCAAGCCTGTCAAGGTCCCACTAGATGGTGTCCCTTCCCTCCAGCATGCTGAACACACCACACAGCTTGGTGTGACCTGCAAACTTTCTGACTTGCACTCAGTCACACTTATTTATTAAAAATTCATTGCTTTTTAATAGTTTATTTTATATTACTATATATCAGGCCATTTTATTTGATACACTGTCCTATGCTGGATTTGAACATACCTTTCAGTGGGACTTGGCTTCACAGTGATTTTTTTTTTTTCTCTGAGCTACTGTCTCTCCCAATACATTATTTTTGTATTGCAGGAGCGCTTGCTAGGATATTTGGTTTCTTCATGTTTTTATTTCTTTCCACAGCTTCATGAACTAAGACAGTTTATAGAATTCTGTAAAGGAAAGAAAGATTTAGACTTATTTGGTGATACTGCTGCCTCTTAGAATATGTTGGGATGAACTCATCACCATCTGTATTGGGTTTGTTTGGGATGGAGTTAATGATCCCCATAGCGGTCCTCAACGCTATGCCTTGGGTTGAAGATAACATGCAGTGTTGTGACTGTTGCCAGACAGGGCTGGCACAGCACCAAGGGGATGGGTGGAGAGGGTCTTGGGAGGGGACACAACCGAAATAGCTGACCCAAACTGACCAAAGGGTTATTCCATACCATATGATGTCAGCTCAGGGATAAAAGGGGGAGGAAGAGGAGTATTTGGCGAAGAAGATGTTTGATCCCTGAACAACCGCTATGCATTTCAGAGTCCTGCTTCCCAGGAGAGGGCTAGACATTGCCTGTTATGGGAAGTAGAGTAAAGCTCAATTTCGCTTTGCTTTGCTTTGCACACGCAGCCTTGCCTTTCTTTATTTGCTTATTAAACTGCCTTTACTGAAACCCATGGGCTGCTTTCATCTCATTCTCTTTTCCTCTTATCGTGCTGTGGGAGATGTGGGGGGAGGACATGATAGAGAAACTTGGTGGGTACCTGGCACTCAGCCAAAGTTGACCCTCCACACCATGATGGGAAAAATGTCTGGAGTTCCAATAGAGCTTCCATTAAAATCTCCCACAGGTGAAAGGGAGAATGGAAGACCAATAAAATCTCAGATAAAATTCAATAAATTCTCTGCAGAGACAACTGTCTCAATAATGGATAAAGATGGAAAAAACCATGATTTAGGCAGGAAATGATGCATTTATATTAATCACTATCACACGGAAGCTTCTGCGACTGACGAAAGAGTTTAAAATTGAGCTTTTTCATCACACACCCTGTAACTTTCTGTAGTTTCTGTCTTGGGACTTCTTTTTGCAGCAGAAGGCATAACCACCACCCATGAAGATTCACTCCTGTAACTCAGGGAGAGGACTGGAATCTTTCACAGAATCATCAAGGTTGGAAGAGACCTCTAAGATCCTCAAGTCCAGCCATACCTGTCACTAACATACCACTAAACCATCTAAGTGTTTTTTAAACCCCTCCAGGGACAGTGACTCCACCACTGCCCTGGGCAACCTATTCCAAGAACTAACAACCCTTTCATGCATAAAGTCCTAGATACTTTTGCTATTTGAAGATGCATATGTTAAAACACAAAAGAAATAAACAAACAAACCAAACAACCAAAAAAGCAAACCCCCGTGCTGTCTCAGTAGTACGATGTACAGGGTTTTACTTTTCCACCTACTCTCGGACCTCTGAAGCACAGTGACCAATGTGAAAGATATGTTGTCTTCATCATCCTCTGTTTATCTCCTCTCTTTTACAAATCTTATATTACAGAATAAATTTAGTAATGCATCTTCAGAACATAAAAGCCAGAATACATGTTGCAGGTCCCCAAACTACAAATTACAGAATTGGGAAATCTGAAAAACAATTAATGGAATAATCATTCTAATCTGTCAGTTAAGGAATTGCTATGGAGAGGTTTAGAAAATATCTAGCAACTTGCAGCAGCTGAATGTTCATGCCATATGGGCCACTCATTTCAGAAATTTTCTCCCTGATTTTATAACTTATGTATCTTTAGGGACCTTTTCTGAATCTTAGAAAAGTATGCATGAATTTGAAGAAAATCTTTTTATTAATAAATCTTTTTAATGAACATAGCCAATAGGAAAATAGTGAGTACAAGAAGCAGTGATATATTGGGAATCAAATTAATTAACACAATGAAATCATAATCCCTTAATCACTAACACTCATCTAAGCTTTATTTACATATTAGAACTTACGGACTGATTTAAAACCTGATAGGAAATCCAAAAAGCAGAAGCACACAGCTTAAAACCAATCTATTTGAAATGGGCAGAATTAATTCTGGATCACCTTACAAAGCAGGACTCTTGCAGGAAGGTGATCTAATTTATTTAGACAATTCTTTAACAAATGCTGATCTTCCTACTTGGAGAAAAACGTTGTCTGATAATTCTGTACCAACAACCAACTTGTGGACTGAGCTGCCTACCAAATCTTATATAAGATTTCAGAAACCAAGAAGAAGGTAGAATGCATGCCTTGTGACATTTTAAGGATATCTGATTTCTAAGCTGCTCTTTTACCAACTATTCATATTCTTGTAAATAAAAGATAAAGAAATAAACCTAAATACCCACAGACATATGGCTGTACTAATATGGCATTGAGTGCTAGGTAATATTTTGTTTTTCTGTGCCGGGCTTATTATCTTGACTAATCACCAGCCCAACTGCTGCTACTGGGCTTGGAGGACTGACAAAGCAATAAATATCTGTTTTCAAGAGCATTGCCAGAGACAGTGTGCAGACAAACTGAAAGCATCTGACTTCAAACTATTTTTTTATAATGATTTTGCAGCTTTATATTGCAATCTTCTTAATTTTCTACCATCCTTTCCTATTTGTCCTTCATGTTTTCTAAATTTTACACATGATAGAGAGGGTAGCAAGGAATTGCTGAATCTTATAAAAACCTGTGTGGATCTAAGTATTGGAGATATTCATAGATTATTTAGAAAAGGTGGTAAGAATATAAAGGAACAAGCTTTGTTGAACACATAGTGGTATGTAGCAAAAAAAAGTTAAGATCTGTTGTGGAGAATAACTGAAGCATCTTAGAAAGTTGTGACCATCCAGTAAAAACAGCTGAAACGCAGTGTAAATTAATTTAAAATGATCCATATTATATGTCTTAAATATCTAATCTAAGAACTATAAAATACATTTGAGAGAAGAAAGGTGGAAAAAATTATGAATTATGGAAAAACATCCAGGCAAAGAAAAAATTAAACAGACTAAATCTCTTCAACCTTGAAAAAAAAAAAAATACCATGGGATAATAAATGTCTACAAAATCCAACACAGCATTCAGAAGATAATCAGGAAAAGATTCTTCATTACTACTCTCCATGCAAGAACTAGACATGCATCTAATAAGGTTTGGAGAAAGAATGTTTCAGGGGGAAAAAAAAAGAGCGTTTGGAGTGAAAGTCCCTACAACAAGTGTCTACCTCTGAAAATTCTTGAAAACCTATCATTGACAGTTAGAGGGTGTCCTGGAGTGATTAAAATTTAACAGTGTACGTCATGTTCCCTTTTGAACTTTTGAGTTTGGATATGGACACTGTTTCTTTAAAAGAAGAGAGACTCAGTAGCTGAACTCTTTCCCCCCCGAAAGAATTTACCGGGAGGAACCAAGGAGCTGATAAGGAGAGNCAAAATCCTCTCAAAAGATTGTTCTTTTGACCTTAGCTTCTGGTCAAACCAGGACAGAGGGCATGGAGGAAGGATTATTCATATTACCCTCTTAATTATCTACATTTACAGAGAGAGGCTATTAGGCTAAATGGAACTTTTCTGACTTTGGATATCTAATCTTATATATTTAGTATAGAAATAACTGTTTCCTATCTTCACTATAATCTGTCTTTTAGCAATGATGACATAACATACATATTTTTATAAAGAGACGTATGACCATAGGCGTTGCTGCTATCCCTGGTGAATGGAACCAGTAATTTTCCTGCATTTTCTCTGTAAAAAAACCTGACCAACCTCTCAAGAGTTAATGTGAACAGATCTATTGCAGTGATCAAAAGTAAAAATTAAGGAAACTAAAATCATAACTTCGCCTGATTTCTTGTCATGAGATCAACTATATAATTACACCTAGTAACGATGCATCGTTTCTTTTAATCTTAAAAATAATTCAAAACATATTGTGTATGTTCTGAGTCAATCTAGGACTTACAGGTATCTGGGGAAAAAGAAAGGAACTCCCTCTTCTTATGGGCAGTCTTCAGGGCAAACTGCTGAAAGGAGGAGTCATCTGTTTTTTTTTAATTCTGTGCTAAGGAACAGATATGTTTTTCTCCTTTCTCTTTTGAAGTGCTCACCGCAATCTGCTAACCCTGAGGAAATTAGTTTTATCTCCTAGCGCACTCTTGATTTTCCTTGCTTTCATTGCACTATCTGAATCATCTAGTGTATGCATCTGCTTTCAAACTCTGTAGACACCTCAATGACAAAGTGAGTGGTGTATTTATGACTTGTCCTTGGGAAGATGAAACACGCGGAGAGAAAACAGAAGATGGTTATGTCCAGCTGATTTTTTGTCCTCACGTTATTTCATTCATCCTTCCAAGCAGTAGCATAAAAAAGTGAAAACAGAGGTCAGTGTTCTTCATAGACACAGAGAGCTGTCTGTTCACAACGAGTGACTGCAAAGATTGTCACAGCTTTTGACTCTCAAGCAATGCTGACGGTAACAATATTACTAAGGTTAATCTACCCATAAAGTAATAGAATTTGGAAAGAATATAATTCAAGTTGACTAATTTTCTCATTAATTCTAAGGAAGGGAAAAATTGTGCAGTTTAACCACGGATTTCAAGCATTACAATAAAGAATTTCAATTTTTAATAACTCAATATAGAGTTATATAGCAGCCAGGATCTAGACTTCAATGCAGGCTGACTCTAGACTGGACAAAGTTCAGGCTCTGAAAAGTAGTTTGAGCCTTTTTCACTTAGACCGATGAATTTTTTAGTATCTCATCATTTTCAAAATGTTGAATTAATTGCTTTAAAAATTCTTGATATAAACCATTACTGTAATACATAAACAAAATAATGAAAACTAGTAGACATTTTTTCTCACTACAGAATCTATTTTTTATTTTCCATCTTTTGATTTTCCACTATCTTCTTCACTAATTTTCTGAGGAAAGCAGATTATCTTTAATCCTATTGGCAAGTGTCTGAGCTCTCCAAGGATATTTTGTCAGCTGTCCAAAATTAATTTGTATCTAAGATAACCCAGCTAGCTGGAAACTAGTTTTTCCCAGTTGCCTAGCAAAGAAGTATATTGCATTTAAATTTTCATAAGAACATTAAATATAGTCTCCCTAAGATTGCCACAGAAAGAAAAAAAAAAATCACAAAATCATAGAATCATAGAACAATCAGAGTTGGAAGAAACCCACAAGGATCAGCAAGTCCAACTCCCTTTAGGCATAGGACAAAAACCCTAAGATCACACGAGGTGACTAAGGGCATTGTACAAGCCTCTCTTAAGCTCCACAAGATTTGAAGCCATGACCACCTCTCTGGGGAGCCTGTTTCAATGCTCCACCACCCTCTGGGTGAAAAATTTTTTCCTAACATCCAGCCTGAAATTCCCCTGGGACAGCTTTATACCATTCCCCCATGTCCTGTCACTGCCCACTAAAGAGAATAGCTTAGTCCCCACTCCTCCCTCTTTGGTGAGGAGGTTATAAACTGCAGTGAGATCCCCCCTCAGTCTTCTCTTCTCCAGACTGAACAGGCCTTTCTTCATTTGANTCTCCTTTGATCAACCAAATAGGTAATCTCATCGTAAAAGGAAATCAAGTTTGTCAAACAAGATTTTCCTTTTATGAACCCATGCTTGCTAAGATTAATAACTGCGTTGTATGAGAGCTGCTTATCTATGGTTCCCAGAACAATTCTCTCCATAATTTTGCCCAGTATAGAAGTAAGGCTAACAGGCCTGTTAATACCAGTGTCGTTCTTGTTACCCTTCTTGAAAATGGGAACTACATTAGCATGCTTCCAGTCCACTGAGACCTCTCCAGATTCCCAAGAGTGTTGAAAAATCATTGAGAGAGGGCCTGCTAGGACATCAGCCATCTCTTGAAGGACTCTTGGGTGGATTCCATCAGGCCCCATAGACTTATAAGGGTCTAACTGGAGGAGCAAATCACACACCAGTACGGGGTCAACTATAACACTGACAGATTCTATGTTTCCAGTTTCTGTCTCATGACACTGGGTATTGCATATCCCATCTGCCTTATTAAAGACAGAAGCAAAGAAAGTATTGAATAACTCTGCTTTGTGCATGTCACTGTTTGTAAGGCCACCATCCTTATTTAGTGATGGACCAATATCATTCCTGATCTTCCAATACCATTCCTGAAAAAGGTTGCTGTGGGGTAAAAGGAGTCTGTGACGAGTTTAATGGAGATAAAAAGGCATGTTAAAGGTACACCTGTTTATATGTTCTTTAAAAAAAAAATGGTAATTTTTGCTTTCATGATGTTACTTAGTTTTAGGTCATACACAATAATGTAACACCACTTTAGAAAAAAAAAAGAAGCTCTGAATGCGTACGCCCATCAATAAAACTGTGTACACATAGACAAAGCTAAAATCTGATGCAGCTGCTTGGTAAAATAAATAATATATGGTCGTATTCAAAGCAATACACAGCCTTAGCAAAGCCTATTAGGAAGACAGAAGAGCTTTTCAGGATTACAAACTAGCTGTATATGCAAGCATACCATACTAAGATGTCTGAAAGAGTCTTTTGGTTGTGCTTTTTTTCTAGAAACTGAACAGAAGTATCCATACATAATTAAAATTTTATTTTCTATATCATTGTCCTGGTTTGGGCTGAAGCAGAATTAATTCTGCTAAGATAGTATTGCTTCTAGCCAGGGTTCCTTTAAAGATGACTATATTCCTCTGAAAGCTGGCAGTATGTTTTCAAAACATTATCAGCTTAAGCCTGAATGTTTGGGTTACAGCCCCAGAATTGGAATGTAAACCTTCTGTGGCTCTACTGAGAAGTCAGGGGTTGCAGGGTGAGAGTCCTCACCTATAGGAAAGAAACAGGCAAGGCAGGTGACCCCAAACTGACCAACTGAGTATTCCATTTCACACACGTCATGCTCGGTATAAAGTTTAGGGGGCTGGCCCGCTCGCTCTCTTCTCTCTTCTTCGCCTCCTTTTCAGCCCTGCTTGGCGCCCCAGCTTTGCTGCTTCGCCACTTCTGAATCCAGGCCTTCAGGGTGGAGCTTCCTCCCTTTCCCCACCCCGGGGGAGTTCGGCTGCCNCCAGGGGAGTTCGGCTGCGGTAATATAGCGACCGGGAGGGAAGGTGGGAGGTTTGGATCTTGCTGGCTGTGTATCTTTGCTTGCGTATATTTGTCTGCTGCTTTTGTTTTCTATTAAAAGAGTTGAACTTACTCTGCCTTTTCCAATCCACAAGTCTCGTTATTTCATCCAATCCATAACAATCATATAAATTTTTTCCTTTTCTCCTGGCTGTGGTAAAACACTATGATCTTTTGTATTGAGTTTGTTTGAGACGGAGTTATTGTCCCCATAGCAGTTTTCAGGAATGCTGTGGCTTGGATTGAAGATAACATGTGATGTTGTGACTGCTGCGAGGCTGGCACAGCACCAAAGGGATGGGGTGAACAAGATCTTGGGAGGGGACACAACTGAGACAGCTGACCCAAACTGACCAAAGGGCTATTCCATACCATATGACATCAGCTCAGGGATAAAAGGCAGAGGGAGGGGAGGGAACAGCAGCAGGAAGAAGACATCTGGACCCCAAACAACCACTACTGTTTTGGAGCCCTGTTTCCCAGGAAAGGGCCAGACATCACCTGTTATGGGAAGTAGAGACTAAAGCTCAATTTTGCTTTGCTTTGCTTCGCGCTCACAGCCTTACCTTTCTTTATTTTGCTTATTAAACTGCCTTTACTAAAACCCATGGGCTGCTTTCATCTCGTTCTCTTCCCCCTTGTTGTGCTGTGGGAGGTGTGGGACGAGGATGTGATAGAGAACTTCGGTGGGTGCCTGGCACTTGGCCAAGGTTGACCTTGTAAGTGTACAAGCAATTTCATCTTTAAAACTTTCATTCACTAGTACTTACCCTTTAATTAAGCAAAACATATAATAAAACTGCAACTTTTCCACAGTAGCATTATTTCTTTTTCAACAGTTGGTCTTGTCACTTTCCACCCTAGCACAATCATCCCACAGCTGATTTTACAGTTTCCTCTTTTACATAAGTTCTTCAAAATGAATGGCAGAGATGGACAAAGAAAAAGCAAAAAACAACAACAACAAAAAATGCAATCCATCAATCTCACCCTGTTTCTGTGTAAAAACTATTTCTGCCACAACTAAAACACTCTTCCAGATTTTACATCTGTTTAAATTTTCAGTACAACCTATCTTCACAACTCAACATCAATTAAAAACAACACAAGGTATCTCAACACTTATATGCATTAAACCTCTCTTAAATGCAGCTTTATCCATCATATCTTTTTTTATCTGACTTCCATTAGCCATTTGAGCCTTCTTCTTTTAGGAAATTCCACAAGTGGTGTCTAAAATTATTCTTCTTTATCGTGTTCCCACCCACTTCCTTATCAATACTGGCATGAAAAGCTCTGTCCTCATCTTCATGTTTCTTCATCCACACCTTCATGTCTTTTCACGTTCTTAACCCTCTTCTTCAAATACTTGATTTTTACTTTCTTCACCTTCACATGTGACATGAGGTTCATGCCATAGAGTACAGCCACAGGCAACAAAATTCTTTCCAAAACTAAAATAAATAAGTGAACAAACAATTTTAACAGTGTTATTTTATAACTCCAGAGCAAGCTCAGCTCATCAACTGAGAAGCATTTCTATTGTACACCTCTTTTTAAAATATCATAAAACCAGGATTGGTTTCACAGACTGAAACAGTAACTCTAAAATTTGCAGGGTTTGGGATCATCTCTGACTTCTCAGCTAAGAGGATCATCATTCATGAGAACACAAAATCAGATTAAACAAGTGTCACACCTAGACTTATCTATCAAAGTGGCTTCAGAGAAGACAGAAGAAAACATAAGAGAACAATCACAGAGCATCAGAGTGGCCAACCTGATCTGACTTCATAGCTGACCCTGCTTTGGGCAGGAGTATACACAAGATGGTATCCAGCAGTCTTGAATTAGTCTATGGTTCTGTCATTCTATGAATCTGTCCTTACTCATAGTTTTTCACCTGGAAAGAAAATTGGACTTATATCCAGAAACTTAATAATGTTTGTAAAATACCTATTTGTTAAGTGTTTTTGCTCGGGCATGTACATGTGTGCTTAACAAATTTTCCAGCACTTAAAAGGGACTTACTTTCTTAGATCAGGTAGGTCTCACACAATAAAGCTCTTATGATGGTTACAGATATGAAGGTCTATGAGTTAATATAGGATATTGAACTCTTTCACCTTTTTAAAAACTATGCAGAGGCTTAAATTTAAGAGTTAGTTTGTAAAAAATCATAAACTTATCTCTTTCATTTCCACTTTGAAAATTACATCTTCTGAGACTGAAGAGGAAGGTTTAATTATATGTAAGCCTGTGGAAATCACTAGCTTAAGCGAAAACTTGGGAATCTTCCTTTCTTTCAAACTTTAGAAGTATTTGGTGTCATGAAGAATGAAATGCAGAGCTTGCATATTTGTAGTGACAAGCTATATCCTTATTGAGGGATTCTCATCTTTTCAGAGAGATGCACAGCTATGACATGGTCTTGAATTTCATGCTTATAGGCATCCTGATAAATGCAGTTCTTGCCCAAGACCCTGCAGAAACAGATCATTACCAGAAATTGAGTATGAACTACTTTCTTTAACCCACTATATTTTTCTAGTCCTGAAATCATGCCTAACTGGCTGTCTTGCCAACAAGACTCAGGAAGTAATTTAGACAAAACCTAACAGACTGTAGGTCTCAAAGGAAGACTTTTTACTGTATCATCATCACAACTAAACATATGACTTAAGTGGGGATTTTTGACAGAAGAATAAAAATCTGTACTTCAGTGTTCTCCCCAGCCACTGAGGAATGCTTTCCTGTCTTGATAAAAATACAGATGATGTCTGAATATAAATAGCTTAAATTTTTGTATAAAGATATATAAATGTACATATATAATGTACAACATATAAAATGAGCAAATATAAAACAATCCAGTTCTCCCAGAATGAGGTCGTTTTTTCATTTACAGTAAATACTGCCATTCGTCCCACTGCTATTGATGGCTATATGTTGTGTGAATACAAGGGTTACATTATTATACCTTTTATGATACAAACTCACAATGACAAGTAAATTCTGAGAAAGGAGATTCAACTAGAACTTCAGTATCGAACTCAGAAAAAAATCCCAAAGATAGACATCTTAAAAATATCACAGTACTTCAGAAGCACTGGTCAGGGAAGAAAATCTGGGCTTAAAAAATATATAGTGAGGCTTCTCAGGGGAGCTGTAAGTGAAATGAAAAAGCTAAGAGCAGTGGGAATACTTCAAGCTCCCAGACAAAACTTTGCTTAAAAGTCATCACCTGTAAAATATTTGTTTTCCAGCTTGCCTCAAACTACAAGAAAGGTATTGAATGTCTCTTCCCATTTGGAAACAAAACACTTTTAAAAAAAATCTAAAAGCCTCTATCAAGAAAGAGAATTTCCATCCAGATATTATAAAGATATCACTGTCAAATGTTTTTGGTGACAGACCAACTATTTATGGTGACAGACCAACTATTTATATTCAGCAAGATCTCTTGATATTACCACTGATGGTATTTAACAAGATTTTGTTTGGCTAGCAGTCACCAGGGACTCCCAATATTTAGTACTAATTTTTCCTCTTTTTCATGCTACTTCAATGGCAGGTTCTCTGTCCAATTTTATAGAACCTTTTATGCCAATTTTATTCCACTCTTCTGTTTGCAAAAAGCCTTTTGATGTACTTTTGGATAATAGAAAAGTGTTGCTGTCCAAAAGAAAATCGCATTTCCACATACAATTTAAAAGATTCTCCTGCTTCCAAGAAATACTCCAAAGCTAAAATATTAGAAGATTGTAGCATCCACCTACCTAAGGCAATTGATGGGTTTTGTGGATTACTAAACGCCAAAATAAAATGGAGGAACAGCTAAAGTGGCAGCAGCTGTTTATACAGCAAACACTAATGCTGTAAATGATCTTGTTTCACAAATGAGCTCAAAACTGAGAGGGTATATGAGGGGGAAAGATTAACAATGTAGTTTTGAAAATGTCCTCATCAAAGGAATATATATTTAGTCTGCCTTAGGGTAATAAATTTTAATCTTTTTAGTCATCTGAAATCTAACTTACTCCATACACATTTAGGCTAAAACAAGATACCTCAAAAGCAAAAGCAGAGCAAGCCACTCACACACATTATCAAAACCTTATTTTGAATGAGAAAACAGAATTACTGTAAACCAAATAACTGCATACAGACAATATTCAAAGGTAAAAACAATGTACTTTAGCCAACCTGAAAAATAAAATACAAGACAAACAAATGAGGAAAGCTAGGGAAAAAGTATCTGAAAAACAAAATCAGAGACTCCTGGAATAGAAGAAAATCTATGATACATATCACAGAAAGCATATGTAGAGCTGTGAGATCAAAATAAGCAGTTTGATACAGTAAGTCAAACACAAGTGATGGCTTTGTCAGGTGAATAAAATGACTAGAAGAGCAGGAGAACCATATCACCTTAAGAGCAACATTATGAACACATTTTTAAGGCAGAGCAAAGAACTATGGAAGAAACAAGTTTTAAAAAGTTCAGTTGAAACTTGTCAGTTTGGAAGCATTTTAGTGCTGTGAAGCAAGGTGGAAGAAAATAGTGGTGGTATTTCAGTGCAAATATTTAAATAGAGAAGGGAGTCCAATAAAGTAGGCGTGCCAAAAAATATATATATACACTTAAAAAAAAAAAGAAATAAAATATTTTACTTAGATTTGTTCAGGGTGGCAAGGGGAGAGTTAGAGGAGAAAACAAGTCAGAGACAGCATTGAAAAGTAAGTTTCTATCAGACACAAAGAAGCAATGTCGTATGCCACAAATACAGAATATTCAGTCCTGAGCTGACTGTATCTTCCCCTAACAGATGATTACACTGCACAGGACAATTATTTTCTTTCAAAAGTTATTTCAGGCACAGTCTGAAAATCACTTGGGGTCTCCTGTGGCCCCTGGTGCGATAACTGTGCCAACAGCAGAGGGAGCATTAAACTCATTGCCCACGGGAAAGTGTGGGGTGTGAAACCCATGTTCCTATAATCCTTGTATGGGCAGGATGTGCTCATTAGTCTTCTGGCAGTCATCCTAGGAGAAGGACAACTCTAATTCCAAACCCAGGCAGATGGAGCTCATTTAGCTCTGTAAGGCCTTCCATCTAAGAGAAGAACACTCTAATAAAACCTTCCTCCTAAGGACTTTGCTACCAGCGTCCAAGCTTGCTAGGCCCTGACAGATGAACCTTAGGACTAAAGGGTGGGTCCAGCTCTGCGCATGCTGTGTCTCACCTAAAAAATAATCCATTGCACAGGATTTGCTGATAGCAGGATGCTATCAGCTATCCTCTTTTTATCAGCTCGCTTTTAAAAGGCGCTGATGAGGAGCGTGGATGGAGCCCTCCCTGGATCTTCATTTGCGAAGCCTAGCCATACATACCATTGTCCTTCTTATACATGCAGGATATGGGTGGAGTAGTCACAGCCACGTATAAAGGAGAAATTAACTCAGGAATAAAGGAATTGTCTCACCTTCACAGAATTTATCACTTCCTGGTATTAATCTCCTTATTTACAAAGAGCAAGTCTTGCCTCAGGCTGGGGAGAGCAGGGTCGTTGTCGGTCATTGCCTGCACTTCACACCTTCCCCCTCTAGGCAGGCCTTTCCCATTCTCCACCCAGATGACTATATTATCAACATTCATGATTTGAGACATTAGTCCTTTAAGGAGGTTTCAGGCTCCTAGAGGTGCTTATTTTGTACAAAAAACACTGATGCTGAGAAAAAGGTATGAGAATGACAAATGTATACCTGAAGAAGTTTTAAACTATTGAGGGCCATATTAGTGGCAATAAAGAATTTAAAGGAAGCTGTAAAGAATAAAAATCAACCAACCAACCAAAAAACAAACCAAAACAAACTCCTTACATATTCTTAAAAGATGCCCACAGACTGTAGTGCAGTATATGTGCTATGTTCTAATAGCATCATCTGAAGCAGAAGATGAGAAAGAAATCACATTCTTTTCTGTTAAGATTTGAAGAATAGCAGGAAATAAATTATGAAACTCTTTTCTGAGACTAGTATTTCCAGACCTACAGAGAAAGTATCTCCTAACAGCAGACGGTAGAAAATGACCCTAAAAATGGTATAGCAGTTACAGCTACTCCCTTTAGCTAGGACCATGTCTAAAATTCATGTGCTTGGAAATGGGGCTAATATGATATAGAACAAACCTATCTGCCAATAGGGTGATTAGAGAAAATAATAATAATAATGCTACCAGGGGGTTGGATGAAAATACAGATTTCCTCAGAGCTCCTTACCACAGTAGTTAAATCAGGAGCTGAAGAGGCTCTCCTAGAGTCACTGATGACTTTAAAGGTACTTGCTTCATATCTACTTTTTAAAAAAATCTATTTACTGCAGACATTTTCTCCACAACAAAACAAATTGAGCAATGTGAATTCTGCTGTAGGGCTTTTTAACAGAGTGTAAAGGTCTTGCCATGTTTCTGTTACTGTTCCCACATATCTCAGGTTTCTGTTCACAGATAATTTACTGAAAGCAGACTTGTTCTACCTGTGCATATAGAATCATAGAATTGATATGGTTGGAAAACACCTCTGAGATGATCAAGTCCAACCGTTAACCTAACACTACAATGCTCACAAGCTGGACAAGCTGTACCACAAGCTTCAAGCTGTATGAAGTCTTGTAAGTGAGCAGTCTGAGGGAAGTTGTATGGTAATTTGGTGGATGGAGGTTAGATAACCTCCAGAGGTCCCTTCCAACCCCAAAACCATTCTGTGATTCTGTGAGGCTAAGGCTAGGGTGATCAGTGGGTTCTTTTAGGGGTTTGGGGGCTCTGGCTGAGCTGGGGCTGTGGGTGTTGCCTGTGCCCTGTATGGGCCTGGTGGCCGAAACGGTTTGTTTATAGCTTTTCTGTGGCTACTGCCTGGGTTCGGTTTGTTTTGGTTTTGTTTATTTTATTGTGTCACAAAAATGCTGTCAGGATAAAGGGTTAGGGTAAAGGCTCAGGATAAAGGAATATTCCTGGGTGAGTACAGATGGGTGGCAGAAAAGTAGGGAGTGATGTCCTAACTGTTTTGAGTGGGAAAGTAGCCTGTGTACCCTTATGCGGTTGTGAGCTATGCTGGCAAAGGTACATGCCTTCCGTAGGGTTTCCCATGCCAGACAGGTCTAAACCAAAACGTTAGCTGTGTCCAGCTGGCCGCCAGTCACCAGTGGTGNGGGAGAGGCTGAGGGAGCTGGGGTTGTTTAGCCTGGAGAAGAGGAGGCTCAGAGGAGACCTCATCGCTGTCTATAACTACCTGAAGGGAAGTTCTAACCAGGTGGGAGCTGGTCTCTTCTCTCAGGCACCCAGCAATAGGACAAGGGGTCACGGGCTCAAGCTCTGCCGGGGGAAATTTAGGTTGGAGATCAGAAAAATGTTCTTTACAGAGAGGGTGATCAGGCATTGGAATGGCCTGCCTGGAGAGGTGGTGGATTCACCATCCCTGGAGATTTTTAAATGAGGATTGGATGTAGCACTGAGTGCCATGATCTAGTAAATGGATTAGAGTTGATGGAGGGTTGGACTTGATGATCTCGGAGGTCTTTCCAGCCCGATCGATTCTGTGATTCTGTGATATGTCTATGGGCAGGATGTGTTCACTAGTCTTCTGGCAGTCATCTTAGGAGAAGGACAACTTTAATTCCAAACCTGGGCAGATGGAGCTTGTTTAGCCCTGTAAGGCCTTCCATCTAAGAGAAGGACACTCTAATTAAACCTCTGTCCAAGCTTGCTAGGCCCTGACAGATGAACCTTAGGATTAAAGGGTGGGTCCAGCTCTGCTCATGCTGTGTCTTACCTAAAAAACCCATTGTGGAGGCTCGAGGGTGCTATCCACTTTAGACATACTATTTTTAATGCATCTGGTGTTTTTGAGAAAGCACACAGAATCACTCTTGAGCAGAAAAGACAGTGTAGAAAGAATCGTGTCTTGCAGATTATACCTCCTAAGGAGTCCTTCTGCTGTGCATTTTGCAACCTCTCTTGTCTATCTCATATTGGCCTTTTCAGCCATCAGCGCGCTTATGGAAAGCGTGGCTAGAGCCCTCCCTGGATCTTCGTTCGCGAAGCTTAGCCATGATGACCGTGCTCACCACTCAAGGCCAGGCTTGATGTGGCCCTGGGCAACCTGGTCCAGTGTGTGGCATCCCTGCCTATGGCAGGGAGGTTGGAACTAGATGATCTGTAAGGTCCCTTCCAACCAGGGACATTCTATGATTTTATGAACTCATGCATTTATTTTAATAGATCCTATTCTTAACTCTTTTTTAGTTTTCTCTCCTATATGTAATAGCAATGATGCTAATTAAAAGGTAAGAAAAACATTTTCAAAAAATTGCTTTTAATAAAGCTGCTGTATTTCAGTGTGTCTCTGATTCTCCTACCAACTCTGCCAATGTTTTGGCAAGGTAATTAATATTTAAGTAGAATGCTATGTTTCTGCCTTATCACATAACAGTATCTGTCTTATATACAATTTCTCGGGAGTTTCAAAAGAAAGAAAGAATGAAATGCAAAGGAAAAATATATGAATTTAAGAGATCTGTTTTCAAGACTCTCACACCACTTACAAGAAAAGACAGAACTCTCTTTTGCTGTCTTTACTCACCTTTTTTTTAAGAACTGCAGAATACCTGTATTTTTACCCTTAAAGAAAAAAATAAGGATTAGGATTTTTAAACAAGAATAAACAAATGAAGACTAAGTAATTTTAATTACTGTGGATAGCCTCTATCATAAAGACAGAACTATTTAAAATTTCCTAATTGGTGATACTTATAAAAAATGAGGGTTCCCCTGCTAACTCTGAAAGGGCACTGACGGTTATGATACATAAACAGAAACTGTTTGAAGGGGTGTGAAGTCTGACATCATTTGAATTTAAAGTGGAAGACTGGGCAGAGTATCAAGGGAAGATTTGTAATAAAACTTTTAACACTCTTTAAATCTCTTTTGCTGCCTTTACATATTTGTCCTTAGGTAATGGCCTTTCTGATTAAAAATTCTTCCAAGAAAATTGATATAATATTAAAGTGAAACTGAAACAGGAAAAATTACAAAACTGTTTTTAATATAAAAAAATCTGCGCTTTTTCTGATATGTGATGAGGGACATAACATATGAAACAGGCTCATTCATGAATAAATGTAAATTAAACCAAATTTTTCATGAGGCTCGTACTTAGCTTTATATAGCAATATTATCAAATGTCAGAAAAGTACAAATTGTATTGATGTATTGATTGTAGATATTAGAAGTTATCGTAGGTTTAATATTAGTACTGTAGATTTAGGATTTCTATGTAGCAACTTCGGTAGCTTAACACTTACACATTCTAAACTATTCTCTTGCTAGCTGCTTAGTCTTCTTCTCAAGATAGGACTGTAAGAAAACAACCACGGGCTGGCACCAGAAGACATAAACATTACAGAAGGGCCTTCACACAGAGAGCTTTGGAAGGCCTCCAAGGGACAGTACGTGTTGTGAGGCAGAAGAGGATGAAGTAAAGAGGGTCTTCAGACCCAAGGCTCGATCCTGAAGGAGTGTGTCAGAAGGCATGTCGGGGCAGGACTGAGACAAGTGGCAAAATAGGATTGGATGGACATTATTATAAAATAATGGACCCAGGGGCAGAGGGTGAGCATGTTTTTGTATTCCAGTGGATAAAGGCTCATTAAAGCATCTTATTCCTTATCTCATCTCCTAAATTTGCTTGGAGCTTTTTCCTCCTCTCTCCTCAAGGCAACAGTATACAGCAGAACACTTTTTAGAAAATGGAAATTTGTCTCCAGTACTGTAAGAGTTGTCATTTAAGCATAATTCTACATGTTATTTATAAATTATTTAAATTTAATGTGAAACAATTGTCATTATGTTATTTAAGTCCAAAGACAGGATATGTCCACCAGAACCACCAGAACTGTGTAGCTATCCCCTGCAGGAACTGGTGGCGTTTCACTGCCCATATGGAGCAGTTTTCTTGAAAGTGTCCTCTCACCCTAGTGGACAGTATCCAGTGTAAAAGAATGGTGGCAGAGAGACAGAAACACTCATCAGAGAGGAAAAACTATGGGAGATAAGATAATAATTGAGTTTCTGTAGTTAGAAGGTCTTCAGGAAGTCTCTGGATGAAACTCTTTTACAGACTACATCTAATTCAGAGGTCTGACTGGTCATATCTTGAAAACTTCCAAGGACAGAGCGTTCACAGCCTGCCTCAATGCTTAATTATCCTCAAGGTGATTTTCTTTTTTTTTGACCCTAGCACCATTTTAACTGATGATGCTATCTCCCATATCTCCCACTCCAGACCACTATAGAGAGCTAATTCATGTCCCATCGATCCCGTCCCCAGAGACATTAAGATGCTTTTAAGGGTCTGGGAGATGTCTCTGCTCCAAGCTGAACCAGTTCTTGCACCCCCAAGGCTTCTCCTCACAAAGCAAGTGCCTCAGTTCCACTGCCTATTGACATCTTCTGAGCCTCTCTGTTTTGTCAACTTCTTTCCTTGTCTGAGGAGTCACAAAGAGTGCAAAAATAAAATAAGAAGTTTCAAAGTATCTAAGCCTTCATGTAATGATTTTGCTTAGGAAGTGATTCAGTTCAACATTTTTATCAATGATGTGGATGAAGGGATCCTGTTCACCCTCAGTAAGTTTACAGATCACACCGAGATCAAAGAAAGCATTGATCTGCTTGAGGATAGGGAGCCACTGTACCCTGTATAGGATGAGTTAATGGGCTGAGGCCAATGGGATGAACGTCAACAAGACCAAGTGCCGGGTCCTACACTTCAGTCACAACAATCTGATGCAATGCTATAGGCTTGGGGAAGAGTGGCTGGATTGCTGCCTGGCAGAGAAGGACCTGGGGGTGCTGGTCAATAGTCAACTGAATATGAGACATTAGTGTTCCCAGGAGGCCAAGAAGGCCAACAGCATCTTGGCTTGTATCAAAAACAGTGTGACCAGTAGGACCAGAGAAGTCATTGTCCCCCTGTACTCAGCAATGGTGAGGCTGCACCTCAAATCCTATGTTCAGTTTTCATCCCCTCAGTACAAGAAAGAGATAGAGGCATTGGAGCATGTGCAGAGAAGGACTGCAAATCTTGAGAGCTATCTCACTATAAACTTCACTATTTCTCTGGAGAGTTTTTAGAAGGTCAGACACCTAGCTGGTGAAAACAATTACTGCTTTCTAAGTTTCAGTTTGCCAAGGACAGATTGTAAATTTTTAATCCAAGGCATGACTCCTGTGTATATGCCAAACAATTGCACATTAAAGGTTAACTGAAAGCTTACTGCTACTTACAGTAGTTTAATGAGTGTGGAAAGTTCCTGAATGACACCAGGGAAAACCTTCCACAAAGCAAATCATAAGCAATATTTCTGGAGTAGCCTCCTGACATTTGCAACTCATATATACAAATATATACAACAAAATTTGACACAGATAAATACTCCATTTTTTGTTGTCATACGTACACATATACCTATAGCTGTACCTATACACATTTTAATCGGAGTTTGCAAGACATATTCTTCCTTAGCATTAAGCGTAACAAAGCTAAGAACATCCATTTAGCAGGGAAGCCAGATACACCTGAGAGACCTAGTAAAAACCCTGGAAAGTTAAATAAAACACAAAGGCAGGTGAATATTAGCAAAGATGAGAAGCTGAATTGTTCTGTTAAATAGTTTTAACTCTATAGGAGTTGTGATGCTTGAGAAGACAACTTGGAAATGACCATTCAGTGAAAGCTGAAGAGTTTCTTAATGTTGCAGGTTTGCCAGGAATGGAAAAATAGTGTTGGAGAGCTAAGCATCATTTGCAGAGACTCTACAATATGCAGGCACTGGAATTGCTTAATGTAGAAGTAACTGAGTAGTGCTTCAGTAGGATAGACAGTAAGACTGGAACTGCGAGCAACTACTCCAATTAAAATATAATCTTTTCTTCAACTAGACCAAAGCATATTCATTATCATAGTATCATTCATAATCTTGAAAATTAATGTGCTACCAATTAGAAAAGTCATTTGGAAGTGCAAATTATTGTGGACCAGATCCAGAGTCCATTGCAGTCAATAGAACTTGAATTTCTTTCAGCAAGATCTTTAATAGGCAAATATAAACTATTCCACACAGAATTAATTTATCAACTAAATAAAATATTCTATTACTTGGAATGTCTGAATATGCTGCTAAGTACAGTTTATGATAAGAGGTCATTTAATTTCAGCTATCTCTGCATGACTTTTTCTTTTTCCATGATATCTGTTAGATCATGTTACTGAAATACAAAAGCAAACTAAACTTCACTAGCTCAGGAATCATTATCTTGTCTCATAGGTTTGTCTGCAGAGCTTGAAGTGAATGTATTTCAAAGAAGACATCATTTTTAGTGCAATATCAGTAAGATGAAGCAGGAAAAGACAGGCAGTAGTACACATAATTCTATACAGCAAATATCTCATACTTGCATAATAGGAAATCTAGGCTTCTGAACTGTTATGTCATGATGTGGGCTTTGTTTGTTTGTTTGTTTTTAAGAAAGCATATATTCTCATTGTGTCAAGAACATTCTGTTCTTGACAATGATTAAGAATCCAGAGTTATCTTAATGGTCTGAATAAGTTTCCAACCCCCATCTAATGTTTATGGAATATCAAGTTTCTTGTACTAGATCACATTTCAGTCCTTTTGAAAAAACCTCCATAGAATAGATACTGTGATCAGGGAAACAAGCATGTTTGAATAATTTAGCAGCTATATATAGGCCTATGAAATATTAAAGGGATAATAGCAAACTATAGGGAATTTCACATAGATGATGGATTGGCATCATTCTCACATTCATGCAGTATTCTGTTTGACAAAAATAGCAATGGATGAAGTCACAGGTTGATGGAGGAATGAATGCAGCGAAAAGGAAGAAAGGTATCATAGTAACGTGGTTAGCGGGCACTGCAGTGTTTCCTCTCACTAGCCATGCTTTACTAAAAAACCCAGCTATTCATAATATGATGCCTGAGCACAAGAAATCATATCTAGAATTCTGGTGTTTGGTTTTGTGTTTGTTGGCAGTTTTGTTTTGTCATTCTTATTAATTTTGCATTCATAAGAGCAAATTCAGTTGCGAATAAGCAAGTCACAAAAGAATAAACTTCTTGTTTCTGTTAGCTGACATGTAGGAACATTAGAAAATTTCTCCCTGACCCTTTAAAACCTCAGTTCTAACCCTATTTATAGCAAAAATGCTAAAAAGGAGACAAAAAATTTGCTGTTAGTGTGAGAGGTCAAGTGAGTGAATAGGTTGTGGATAGAAAGACAACTAAAGGAACAGTTCAGATGTTTCTACTCACTGATCAAGAAAATCACTTAAGGAAGAATGAAAAAACCTGTGCATATACTTACATGATTTTGATTAATTATGTACCAAAAGGATTCATAGATCATTCAATTCTTATTATCTAAAATCTGTTGGATCTTTAATTCTATTGAACGTCCAATGGGTATTTGTGTGTCTTGAAACTTCTTCTCTTTCTTACAACATTTAGAGAGTACTGCAACTACTAGCAACTCCATAGTTACCAGAAACCATCTGCTAAATGATTCAGATTGTTTCATGCTGGTTTAGAGGAGTTAGATGGATTTATTTACACAATAAAAAGTAGAATCACACAATCACAGCATAACTGAAGTTGGAGATGCTGCTGGAGATCAGCTAGTCCAACTCCCTCTGCTCAAAGGAAGGTGTCCCTTAAAGGTCCATAATGTGACCAATGCTATTTAGTAGCTTTGTCAGTGACATGGACAAAGAAATCAAGTGCACCCTCAATAAGTTGGTAGATGATGCCAAGTTGAGTAGTGTGGTTGACATGCCTGAGCAACAGGATGCCATCCAGAGGGACCTTGATCAACTTGAAAAGTGGACCTATGTGAAGTTCAACAAGGCTAAGTGCAAGGTACTGAACCCTGCTTGGGACAATCCTCAGTATCATTACAGACTGGAGGATTAAGGGATTGAGAGCAATCCTGTGAAGAAGACTTGTGGATATTGGTGGATGAAAAATCAGTATAAGCCAGCCTGCAGCCCAAATAGCCAATTATATCCTGGACTGTATCAAAAGAAGTGTAGACAACAAGTAGAGGGAAGTGATTTTTCCACCACACTTGGTTTTCATGAGACCCCACCTGGAGCATCAAGTTCAGCTCCAACATTTCCAGCACAGAAAAGATGTGAATCTGTTAAAGCAGGTCCAGAGGAGTTCCAGACCATGAAAATAATGGTCCAAAATCTGAAACACCTTTCCTATGAGGAACTGCAGGGAGAACAGTAGGCTCCAGGGAGAGCTCATTGTGGCCTTTTCATTCTTACATGGGGCTTGTAACAAAGACAGAGACTTTACCAAGGCCTGTAGAGACAGAACAAAGGACAACAGTTTTAAACAGAAAAAACAGAGGTTTAAGTTGGACATAAGGATGATATTACCTTGAGAAATCGATGATGATCAATCTGTTGGAGAACAGCCCTGGGGAAAGAGATCTAGGAGTCCTGNGATCCTGCACTGGCAGGGGGCTGGACTAGATGATCTTTCTAGGTCCCTTCCAACCACTAACATTCTGTGGTTCTATGATTCTAATCAATTCCTTATGGTTCCAGGGTCCAGAAATGGTTTTAAGAATTACTCTTTCCATCATATACCACCTTTGCTTTGAAAGAAGTGAGGTTGACCTGCCTTTTGCTCCATGGATTCTGTCTCCTTGCCATTCTTGAAGACTACAGTAACATCAATTCCTACCAGTGTTCAGGAGTCTCCCCAGGTGCTATGGCCTATTCAAGATAATTGAGGATGTCCTTGCAATGATATTGACAAGTTCTGTCACAAAATCACAGAATCACAGAATGTTAGCAGTTGGAAGGGACCTATGGAGATCACCTAGTCCATTTAGTTCATCTAGTCATTTAGTCCCTCTGTCAGCACACACTGGTGCAACCCGTCTGTTCCCCTAGATTTTGCTATGTCCGGTTTCTTTAAACTGAACGTGGTTGCCCTGCATCAAGGGTGAACTTTTCTTACTCCAGACTTTTGCTCTGATCTCGGTTGTCTGGGATTCCTGGTAAACAATCATACTAATAAGGACCAAAAAAAAAAGACTTTTCAGCAGCAGATCCACATTTTCCTAACTTTGCCACTGCTGTTGAGCAACGCCTTTCTTGCTGGTCTTCACACACACAATATTGACCTTTTAAATTTTTCTGTAGGTTCTGAACTAGTTTTAGAGGCACAGTAATAACTAAATCTTTCTTCATCTTTATAACTTCTATTGCATATCATGTTTCAGGTCTTACACTTCAATGATCTGCCCTTGCCAGTCTTGGAAGATCTTTCTTCTTAAATCCTGAATGGTAAAGAGAGA
>VWZO01000718.1:23483-59278 GCA_013396975.1 Bucco capensis | reverse complement strand
TTTTTTTTTTTTTTTATTTTAGCAGTAACTTTGCTTTATTCCTGTTGTACTTCAAAAAACTACAAACCTTGACGTTCCCCTCTCCTACTTGCTCTTTATATCACAGTTTGCATGCTTCTGAACTAATTCACAATGCAGAACACTATTTTCTATAGCTGACAGTGTGGGTGGTTTTTTTCTGAATATTTATTCCAACAGGTTATTACTTTGCTTCTTTGTCTTTCACCTCATAAATTGAATGAGAAATACGTCCTTATAGTCATCTGAACTTGTAATGACTCAAACCAAAAGTTAGGAAAGTTGTAGCTTAAAGGACAGGTTTTTTAAAGTGCAGGGGTTTTTTTGTTTGTTGGTTTTGGTTGATTTTTTTGGTTGTTTTTGTTTGTTTGTTTTTGTGGGGGTTTTTTAGCAGATTTTCCAAAAAGTGATGATGCACTGCACTAGAGATGGCAACACTCTTCAAAATTCATAAGTGTTTCTATCCTGTCAAAACAGTAAGTTCTGAGTGAGAAGGGTTCTTTGCTGTTAAGTCCTAGAAAAAGGTGTAAAAATCACAGATATAACGTTTAATAACTCTTTGATCTTCTGAGTTTCCTGCTGGAAGTGTTCCTGAGCATGAGCCATTAATGGAATGTGTTGTGGAACACATTGTTCCCCACTTTATCCTAACATTCATTCATTAATGTTTTGACATTTGACCTGCTAGGTAGGTGACAACTGAGAACTATGTCATATAAACTATCTGTTTTTTAAGATGTTACCAGAACCTAGACATTAGCTGTTTGTTTGTGAGTGACTCTTAAAGAAATTTTATAATATGAGTGAACTCCTTAAATTCATGAGCAATTTTAAAAGTGGAAGTAACCTCATTTTGAAAACTGCAGGACTTCTCTTCAAATTTCTACATTATTTTTCTCTTCCTGCAAGTGAAGACAGAAGTAAAAAAAAAAATAAAAAAAAAGGAAATAATGAAGAAAAAAACAGCCATCGACCTAGCTTTAAGGCAAAAAAAAAACAAAGTCAAAGAAAAAAAAAGTCTTCGTGCACTGGAAAAGTTCAGCTATGGAAACAAAAACGGGAACAGAAATTTGTTAAAAAAAAAACAACTCCAACTCATGTCTGAACACATTGAAGTGTATGTTTTGAAAGGAGTGAAATATTTCCCTGTGCAAAGACATTTGATTATACATTTTGCAGTGACATGTTTGATACGAAATTGTATCATATATTTATAAGAAAGAAAAAAATGTCATAGAGGGAGGGAAAAAGAAGACAGAAAAATAAATGTTCCATATAATTTATGCCTGTTCTTTAATTATATGAAGGGATTGGTTTTCTAGTTGATGTCTGGCTTAGCATGCAAATAATAGTCATATGCAGACCATTTCTTTAAATTTTATGGGTTTAACTTCATAATTAATAGTAAGAGTATTGCAGTATATGCGTGGGTTTTTAAGTTCAACGCATTTAGCCGAGGCAGCTCCTCAGGAAGCTAAAGCCAGATTCTGCCTAAAGGAAATAAAACCAGAGGAAAACCAAGCAGACACAGGAAAAAAATCCAAACAAAACCACCATCTAAGATTAGTGCAACATCCTTCGGGCTCTGCCACACTTCTCCCTGCATTCCATATCATGAAATTTCTAGAGAACTACTTTTAGAATTTCTAATCTTCTTTAAATGGATATATGAAGCCAATAACACTTAAGGTCTTGTTTAAATTCCAAGTAACCAAGCTATTGTAGTAGATAGCTTTGTAGTAGAAACGCCATACACATTTTACTAGAAATTAGTAAATTAATGTAAAACTAGTTAGAGCTTGATGCTGCTGTAGATTGAATACTTCATTTCATCAAACAATTAATATCCAAGGCCCCCTTTTTCTTCACTACCAGTTTTCTTCCTTTTCTAAATTCACTTTAGGAGTTAAGCTCAGATTCTGAACTAAAAATACAAACCCTATACGTAAGTGTCCATTTATTGTGCTGTGAATATTGCTAGTGTAAAATGAACTATTAGCTTTGCTATGAAAATGCTAGCTGCTTTTCAGTCTGATTTAGTTCTGTCACAGATTATAGCTAGTTTTGTTTAGCTGTTAAAGAAGTCTGTTAGTTAAGTCCCTCACCACTGAAGAAAATCTGTAGTCCGAAATTTCAAGTTATTCTTCACAGACTGAAGAACGTAAGAAGTTCACCCTTAAGCATAAAATCCCCACTTAAAAATATATGTATATTTCTGATTTATATTAAATACTTGGGTTTGGTGAAATTATTGATACCAAAATTCTTTGTTTCTCTGCCTCTTAGGGACTATATTTCTTAGAAGTTCAGGACAGGATGGCTGTAACATACTTTAGGAAAAAAATGTACAGAAATAAGCTTTTGAGTAAGTAGATATGAATCTAGCCTGAAGAAGAGTTAATATTTTCTGTAATTCAGGTTAAGTCTTCCTAACCAAGGCCACTTCTGAGGTCTTCAAGCTGATTCATATATGTGCAGAATCCTGTTATATAGGTATAAAGACAATATTAAGTGGTTTATGCTTAAGGTATTTTGGTTCCTTTCTAACAACACCATCTCCCCTTCCAAACATTTGTTATAGGAATAGTAAAACCAATGTCTTTGATCTGCCTGCCATTGCTCTTTCTGTGTTTTCCCAGACTTTCCCCTCTGTAGTGTTTTATTACCTTTGATTGTCATGCATACAAGAAGTAGAAAGTGTTTGTCCTTTAAAGGCAGCTGTAGGGATGACAATATTGCATTTTAGAGGGAATGGATAATTTTAATTTATCATCTCCTGCTTTCAATATTAATATTTCCTAATTTTGCATTTGTTTATTTCTTTCTTCTCTCAGAAAATGAATTAAAATAGCATAATGGGATTATGTGAAGAAGATTAATTGAGGAAACTGTATTTCCTTCTGCCTCTTGGTAGATCACCACATCTGATTGATCACTGTATGAAGATTTATGCAAGAATGACTTTCCTAAATGAGATGTGCAGGAGTCCTGATGATTCAAATTACGTGATGTAAATTAGTGTCAAGGCAGGTTAATGAACTTCTAATTGGCTCAAATTAACACTACTATGAGCTGTGAAATTCTTCATGACTGAGTGACATAGGAGTGTAAAATTCTTCTTCATCTTTGAAAACATTAAATCAAAAGTTGCAACCTAATCAGATGCAAGATGAGGTGTGTACTATAAACAATCACCACAATTGATAATATCAATCACCACAATGGCAGATGGTTTATGCCAACCAATAGTACTTTTACAGAAACATAGATAATTTCATTAAAATGGCATTCCTGTTTCCAAAAGGAAGACACTATAATTATTAGCTTGGTAATGCACTGATAACTGTAATTTTGGTGTACTTTGAGTTTTCTAAATGCAAAATGCTCATGTGCTCAGGAGGACATTCTCTAAAATCATTTGTATGCTGTTGTCTAATACTATATAGACACTAGGAAGTCTTTATATCCACCTCAGAAGTGCATGAAATGTTATACAGCTATTAACTCTATCTCATAATAAATGTAAAGTATGGAAATATTCAAAGAAGTGTCCTGATTTGAGTTAGAACAAAACTAATTCTCTTCATTAATTTTTTCACCTCAATATTTTCTAAGTAACTGCATTTTCTGAAGTTAACAACATATTTTTACAGAGTCTGCTTCTAGTAGTGATAATATTTGATATTTAGAGTTAGTGTCAAGGTTTGGAATGCAGACCAAGGTAACTGCTAATTCTTGTGTCCCATGTTAGGGATGCAGAATTAAAAGGCTGCATCTATGACCAACAAGGTATGCTTTTCCATATGTGTTATATTTGTTATAAAGTTGAGTGATCACGAGGGTCAACCTCTACTTTTCAGTGGCCAGCATCTGAGGAGGACTATGTCTATTTTGCCCTTAATCTCTATCCATGGCTTCCTGAACCTGGTTCAAGGCCTGAATCCAGTTTCTGTATGCTGCTGACTCCATGTCACGACCTGATTGCTGAGCTACCCTGGGTAGTGCAGGGGGTCGTGTAAGATTTGAAAATTCCCTTGGAGTAAATTGAGGTGAAACGACAACAAACGGCTGATTAAATTGTTAAGTTTATTGCAGGCAAGAAGTGTTACAGGTATTTTGGGAAGCTTTTGGTCTCTAGAGCCTTAAAGATAGAAAGGAAAGGAGAAAGAGACAAGAGAGAAGAGTGAGATATCACCACCCTTGGTGTTGCAGGGCGGATCTCAGGTTCTCTGGTGGTTGGTGCAAATCCAGGGACTCAAGAGCAGGTCTGGAGTTCTTTGGTGGTAGATACATGCTGGTGATGGATGCATGCTGGTTGCACACCTATCAATATACCATCGTCGTTTTTATATGTGCAGGATTGGGTGGAGTGGTCACAGCCGTGTAAAGGAGAAATTAACTCAGGAAAAAGACATTGTCTCACCTTCCAGGAACTTATCTCTTTCCAATGTTAATCTCTTTATCTGCAAGGAGCAAGCCTTGCCTCGGGCCAGAGGGGAGGAGGGTCGTTGTCGGTTATTGCCAGTTCATTGCCACACTTCACACACACCCCTGCTCCAGGCAGGCCTTTCTCATTCTCCACCCAGGTGAAAATAATATCAACACTCATGATTTGAGACATTAGTTCTTTGAGGATGTTTCAGGCTCCTACAGTCCAGTCTGGGACTTCCACAGTATCTGCCCATTGCTGATGGTGAAGTAATTGTCATCTGTGTTTGATTCAATGTTGGTTCTGAATGTATTTGTGTATATTTAATTTTATTGTTATTGTTTACATTAAAATATTTTTAGTTTTTCAATCTATATTTTTATTTTTTTAAGCAATTTTTCACTGTTATATTAGTCAAAGATGAAGCAGAAAAAGAGAAAGAAGAACAGTAAGAAAAAGAAGGGAAGGAAAATATTTTATGGCTTTCCCAGTATGAAATTCTTAGTGGAGAAATGAAATTCTGAGGTGGAGTCACATTTAGAATGGTTCTGAGGTAAAATTCAGGTTGTGCAAACAATTACACCAATGAAAAAGAAAGAAAGCTTAATGAGAAACTAATGGATAATTCCTAATTCAATGGAGTGGCCACACTTTATTGTTCAAAATGAAGGCTCCAATCACTATGCGTTTAACACATGGTGACTATTATAGCCACTCTTCATTAACAAATGAAATATCTCACAAAAACAAACCAAACAAACTCCATGAGACTTCGTTTTATACAGAAGAAAAAAGTTGTTTAGAAAAGTGAAACTGCCACAAGAATTTTTTAGTTAAAGTTACAGGCTAGCATATGTTCTCAAATAGTTTAAACTATATCCAAGGCAACATCATGAATTTGTGTTCTAGCAAAGCAAAGAAAACAGCATGGGTTACTGATGCATATCACCAGAAGAAACGGCCCAAATTGGTCAGATGCTGAAAATAGAAAGACTAGTCATCTGAAACAACTTTGCAATCATCAGTTTGTATCATCAATGAAAGCTTGCAGAAGCAAAATGAAGCCAGTTCCCAGATTTGTGTTGAGTGTTTGTGCAGTGTAAACTCCAATCTGTAGAAAGTGAAGGAAACAGAAAAACAATTCCCCAAAATAGATGTAAACCTGCAATTTGGAACAATTTCCTTGACTGACAAGTTCTTCATTTACAAGGAGTTTCATTTTTGCTGAAATGAAAACACAGATAAATTCATGATAATAGCGAAGAAGAAAAGGCTTTATGTTAATTTATGAACTGCTACACACACTCATATGAACAATTTCATTTATTTGCACAACCACTACAGCAAAAATATTTATCTTTGCAAAATCAGAAATAAATTTTTTGGTTGAAAATATGTATTTCTGTGATAAATTCCATAGGAATGCAAATAGTGAAAATGTGATCTTGACAGCAGAAGTTAATTATATTCAATAAAACCATATATAACTTTTTAGCATTTCTTTTTAGCATTGTAGAAAAAAAAACTTCACCATTTTTTCTGCATTCATTTATAGAGTCCCAAGCTTTAAGGAAAATCTATTAGTCACTTCTGTGTAAGAGTTTTCTCTTGAAGTAGCACTAGTAAAATGTAATATGCTAATAAGATGACAAAATTATTCTTGTGTTTGTTGTGGCCTTATTTGGTATCTTGCCAATCTGCCAAAACTTTATATAATTATGTTTTTACTGACACCACATTGAATGAAAGAATTAAACAGGATTATTTTTAATAACCACTTTCCTGACAACTCTTGACCTTCCTGCATCATGATAAATTCCCTTTCATTTTAACCCATTGTAACTTCTCACATTACAGTTCTCAAAGTAAAAGCTACAGAGTAATTTTTTTGTGGGACCACTGTTTTGTGTAAATCAGGGCAGTATGTTCAGCTCCATTAACTTTGTCTAAGAATTCAGTTACCTTTTGTTGAAGATTATCAGATTTGTCTGTTGCAACTTGATTGATAAAAAAATCTATATTTATTTTTGCCCGTTTTCTCTTTTCTCCATTTATGTAATTACTGCTGTATTTTGACATTCTTCTTGAGATTTTCAGAATCCTATGTCAAATGAAGAACCTCGTGATTACAATATTATCATTTTGCCCATACAGGCACTACACAGATGGAATAAGCACATAACTCCTGCCCTGTTTCTTATTTTTTTTTTCCTCTTGAATTTAGAGCTTCATCTTCTGTATTGGACTAGCTGATTTATGTGGCTTTTATGATGAAATATGAAATTTATTATGAAACGTGAAAACACATGGTGGATCTCTAACTCACCCTCAGAGACTGTAATAAAAGGCATGGAAGCTGCCATAATGTTTTATCTTGCTAAGTAGGCTAAATGCTATGTGAGTTACAATACCATTTACATAAAACTTGTAAAAAGTATGAATGCACAAAGATGGGAAGAGGAGAGAAATAAAATCTCTTCAAAAAAAAAAAAAAAAACAAGGAAAAAAAAGAAAGAAAAGAGCTGTGGCATCTTTAGCTCTGCACAATGCACTTGAATCTGATTCTTTGATTCCATGACTTGTAAAAAAAGCAAAAAGCAGTGGCTGTTGAGGAAGGAAGAAAAACATCTGCACCTATTCCAGGTCCAGAAGCATTCAGTTCAGTTCAGAAAGAGATTATGCTACCAATCATGAGTAGTTGGGTTAGCTTAGAAGGAAAAGGCAAGATGGACAACTGATTTATTCATTTTGAATATCCTTTGAGTTTTGTACAGACAACAGACAGGCAGACAAATGTATCTCAGGAAAAGTAATTAGGAGACCAACAGTTCTGTTTGGGAAATGATACAGCAGTTCTGATGCCTAATATCTTGGGCAAGCCAAGCTCTGTCGGATGGTCAGGGAAAACAATCACTGTTCCAATAAAGCAAGACTAGTTCTACATTTGTAAGCAAAGAAGAAAACTAAAGTCTTCAGAAATGGCCTTCAGTGCTGAGTGTCCAGTGGCAGTTGGAGTGAATAACATAAACTTCTCTGGTTTGTTTTAAAAGGACTCCAGTATGTTCTCACAGAATCACTCCATGCCATGACCCACAGCAAAGTAGGTGGGATGAGTAAGAGATCCAGTCATTCTCCAAACTCTTAGGCTAATGCTCAGATTATGTGGAGGCTGTTGCTGATTCTGTTCCTCTGCCCAAGAGATGAGTGATTCAGCAAAATTTTGATTGCATCTGCATTTTTAAAATCTTAAAACATGTATTATTTATTCTTTTCATAGAGTACTTAGTATCAGATCTTAAATGCCATGTTATATAATATATACCTAAAGTAGCACCACAATAGTGATAGGTTACAGTACAAGATAGTATATACACAAATAAAGGAAACAGGATATTTCAGTTTTTATATCCAGGTTGTATTTGCAGTCTTTGATGTCAGCCATCATGACATGGTTCATTCATTCCCACTGCAGTCTGCCAGAATACAAAAGAGCTTATTCACATCAGGTGTTGATAACCATCAGACTTCAACTAGGTTAATGCTAAACAGTCATAAGAAACATTATTTGGTCTTGGAAGCCAGTTTATACAGGGAAATAGGTGAAAATATAGCTAATAACATGACTATAGTAGAGCTGCCATTTACTTGTCCAAATGCTACTTTATGAAAAATGTCCCTTTTTCACATAATCATTTATGTTCAAGCAAATTTGAAACTATGCCGCTGAACAACTAATGATTACATTTGTCTGTTGTAAAAATCTACTTCCTATCTCCATAGCTGCCTCCTGATGATGAGCACACTAGGCTTAAATGGACACACATTAAGTTTTGTGATGGCAGATTTATAGAGAGCTTGTTGAACGACAGAGCTTTAACTGCTCATGAAAAAAAGTCACACAGTTTCATCATCCAAAATGAATGAGCCACAGGATATTACCAAAGAGCACTAGTAAGTGTAATGCATGTTCTAAATTTCAGTTTTAATCTAAAATCTTACTAGCAACCCAATTCTGGAAATTTCTGTATATTAACACAACAGAAACATTTAGCACAGTGATAAGAAAACCATACTAATAGATTAATTAAAATATGATGCAATTAAGTACAGGTGGAAATGAAGAAAGAGAAGGATTTTACAGTTATTTTATGATATAAAACTCTTCTGGGAACTGTAAGTAGTAATACAACAAGGTAAATTAGAGAAACATGATAAAGGATATCAATACCCAGCCTGAAACCTATCTGTGTGTTCCACTTTCCAATCACACATATTTACTTAAAGCAAGCCTCACTGCACATAGTCCCTTAATACCAAACTCCTTCAAGTAGCAATGATTTAGTGTTTCTAATTACACAGGTTCATTAAAAGATACATTTCAAACAAGCATCTGTTTACAACTTGCATTGTTTCAATTCCCATGGAGGAAAAGAAGTTTAATTTCTTTTCACTCTCCCCCTTCCAGCTGCTGCCAATTCAGTTTGCATTTACCAAGGCATCAATTTCAAATACCACAAGTGGATATAGAAAGAAGTTGTCACTCACCATACACTTCCCAATAACTCTGTACTGTCCAATTCCCACCTTTAAAGGTTTCTTTTATACCTGCAAAGAGATATAGGTCGTGTTCAGATAGATGAAAATAAGTAAGATGTTTACTTTCCACTTAGTCTCAGGTGGAATTAATATTGATTTCTGTGTTCTCTTACCAAGTACCAAGGATTAGAGAAAAGCTTTAGAAACAGAAGGCTGGTCTTGATGAATGAATGACTAATCATACCTCAAATGTATGTTCTGTACAGTTATCACACTTATTGTTTAAAGTTGCTTTCTCATATTTTTAAAACTACCATCATCATACTGTAATAATTTTGTCATTACTATGTTGGATAAACTAAAAAAAAAAAATAAAATCAATATTTAGTTTAAAATTTAAAAACCAGTAGATTATACAGGTAAGTATCCCCTATTCCCTCAATTCCAGAAGGAGTTGATCATCCAAGATGAAATAAAGAAAAGAATAGAGGGAAGAACATAGAGATAAAAAGGATTAGTTTTTGAGCTGTTTACTCCATAATTACTGTGTCCTGATTTTTACTTTTTACTGCATTACTTTGCATATGAATGTTGTTGCCTATCTAGCTCCTAATGATTTCATTTAAGTAAAGAAAATAAATAGATTGTATTTTAATTAAAATAATGTTTTCAGTAGTCTTCACCTTACAGTGATTTCATGAAGATTTATTCCGCACAGAAGTGTTGAAATTTGTTCTTTTGGAACTCCAATTTGAACAGGCCTTCCTTTCAAATATTTGTAGATAGTAAACCACCCTGAACAAAGTGTTTCATGCAACTGTGAGTAGCTGGAAACTGCAAACCTTAAAATAAATATTCACAATATTTTGTAGAGCAGAGGAGCAAGTATCAGTCAAATAAGTAAATAACTAACTCTGGAATATCCACCAATGACTTCCTCTGATTCTCTGGCAATTTCTCTGTTATGCCCTTTGAAATTGAATATCCAAAGAGATGTAAACAGAAAAAAACCAAACCAAACCAAATAAGACAAAAAGCAAAAACATTTGTATCTCTGTTTGCTCTTCGTAATAGCAATCCTGACAGTGCCAGTTGGTGAGAAAAAGACAGGTAGTCCAGGTAGTGGACTCTGCATTTCAATTGAAATTGTTTCAAGTTAGCTTGGCAATTGTTTTGTCATGGATCTCAACAAGCAGTACATGTCAAGTTACGCTAAACATTCTTCCATACTCTGACTTTTGTATTTGAAGTACTAAATGCTTAGGCTGGGAGATGCACGAGTCATGTTAATGAAAAACTAGGCTTAACAGTTTGTCTGAAAATAAGTGTGTTGTTGAATTGGGACACCTGCTAAAAAGTAGTCAGATATGCTATGACTGTATGTAATCAGACCAAATATCCCTTTTGTTTGACAACAGAAGATCTTGTTCTGTAGTAAAATGACTGGGTCTTCTTGGAGTAGCTGAAGATGCAGTATTGGTTCTATTGGTAAAACTGCTGCAGCCATCAGAAATGGATAGGGTTACCCAGAGACTCCACTTAAGTGTGAGAAAGCATCCCTTCTCCTTGCTTACACAATTACTGTTTTTTCAGCAGAGAAAATCACGTAGTTATGCTTCAAATATTTTTTGCCAGTGTTTTTATATATCCAGTGAATTGCAAGACGTAAAAATGTTGGATTACACTGGGAAATATTTTGAATTCATGCTTTTAACCTTATTAAAAATGACTGGATGTTGCATGTCAACTTTCATGGATTTTACTTTGAGGAAATAATGCCATAGAATAGTTTCAAAAAGCCATGTCATAACAAGCTCTCCTGCATCACTACTGCCAGTTTTCACTTATATTACTGATTGTTTTCGTTCTCTATCTTTAGGCTCTGTGGAAGTAGGATAAAATATTCTATCCCTACTAGTTTGTCCTGTTTGTTGATGAAGATGGTCCTGATAAAGATGTCTTGTGCTCTAGCTCATCAGGATGCAGTCCATGAAACACTGATAAGTATGTTTTGTCATAATTTATAAATACACTGCAAGACTAATTGTGATACAATGCCATGGAAGCTAAACGTATGTAAGGGTTTCAGAAAACAGATTAGCCAAACTCATGAAGGATAATCTCATTAGACGTAGTCTGAATGAAGTTGGAGGGAGTGAGTTACTACACCTTAGGCTGCCAAAAATGGGTATGGAATGGTAAAGGTAAAATTGTTTTATACATATCCCAGTTTTTATAAGTTTTCTCATTCACTGCTATCTACTACCAGAAACAGAGCAGATGAAAATTTAATCTCCTTTAATATGGCTTATATTTATATTTTTAGACTTTTTTTGCAGGAATAATCCTAACATATCACAGCTAACTGATGATCCCTCTTTCCAGACATCCTGAAAAAAAGTCTTTCCTGTTAATGTTTCCAAGTATATTTCTACAAAAATATTTGGTAGCTTTTTGTGTCTGCCTGAACTCTAACACCAAGCAGAAAACCTCTTATCTCTATGGAGATGATTACACTGGCTTCTGTCACTGAGATAAATGCTGGATCATAACAGCAAAGTTACACTGAAACACTGGATCATTACTCTTAAGATTTATATGAAGTTGATGAGTGTAATTTTCTCTTTTCAGTGCTATCAGACAGGAAGGTTAATGATCAGAGGCATCAGTTAAGATCAAGAGCATAATCTTACTAATGCTGAACATGAAGAACAGTAGAGCTCTTCAAAAGTTCAAGTTGCACACATATGAGTGACAACAAATTAGCATGAAACAGAACATACTGGACAGCAGAGATACCAGTTGTTAAATTAGAGTGAAGTCAGAAGAAGTCACAGATTTTTTTTTAATTAATGAATATTTAACAAGTACATACATTTTGCCAAAATTGATTTACAGTTTATCTGCAAAATAATGCCTAATAACAACATATATCTTCATCCTGTTTTATTTTACCTGAGACATTAATTAGTCTTTCTATTCTAGGATGCTCAAGCAATCTCATATTACATTGTCATAAATAGTTCCCAAACTTTGCTTTGCCTTAAGAATAAGCATTTTCACATAAAATTAAATTACTTCCAGAAGAAAAAAAAAGTACATCAGATAATTATTTAACAAATTTTGTTTATGTTGTGCCTTGGTTTTAAAGAGCTGTGCCCAGTAACATTCAATGCATGAGATACAGATCCTTGCAATAACTTTCTCATCTTGCCTTGAAAATCCAGATATTTCAATGATTTGCTAGCATATTTCTCAAAAAGTAGAGAATACTGACCATAGCTCAAAGAGGTGTGAGAGTTCTTATTTTATCGTGCTCTTTTTATGCACTCTTTTTTCTGCTTTGGAAAATAGCAGCTTTTGCGGGAAATTCTTGCACTAGAGAGATTTAGTTGGTTGGTTCCTATGGGAACAAACTGTGTAACTCTCCTAGATAAGGAAGCGTGAAAAGTACAGAAAAGTGGAAGAATGGTGGGGAGGGGGAGGAGGTGACTAGTGACCAAAACTAATTCTTCTGCGTTAACCTCTTTTGAGAATAAGAGATAAATGAATGGAAAGTGACTGTGTCACATTTCAGTTCATAATTTCTTTACAATTCTTTTCTTTCTCTTATAAAGATCTACAAGAAACACAGCCAAGGAGGTCATAGAACAACATTAACAGTGATAGTGAAACCACATGTGTCAGAAAAGAGACTTTTCAAAAATACAGGAAGTATTTTTAAGACATTTTGAAAAATGCTTAAGGAAACGATAAAAAAAAGATTTTAAATTTTCCTGAAATATGAACCTACACATGTACAAAAGACATAAACATGATTTTTCTTTGTAAACTGTATTTATAAAACTTTCAGATTAATTGTCTGTAGGAGTGTGGTGGGTACCTTGGCAGAGCATCAGGTACCCACCAAGTTCTCTATCATGTCCTCCCCCCACATCTCCCACTGCATGACAAGAGGGAAGAGAACAAGATGAAAGCAGCCCTTGGGTTTTAGTAAAGGGAGTTTAATAAGCAAATAAAGAAAGGCAAGGCCTCACGCATGAAGCAAAGCAAAGCAAAAATTAAGTTTTAGTCTCTACTTCCCATAACAGGTACATAATAATTCCTCGTCCGGGAAGCAAGGCTCTGAAACGTAATGGTTGTTTGGGGAACTGATGGCTTCTTCCCACAGATACTCCCCTTACTCTCCCTTTTTTTACTGATCTGATGTCATATGGTATGGAATAGCCCTTTGGTCAGTGTGGGTCAGCTGTCCTGGTTGTGTCCCCTCCCAAGATATTGTCCACTCCATCCCCTTGGTGCTGCGCCAGCCCTGTCCAGCAACAGTCACAACACTGCATGTTATCTTCAACCCAAGGCACAGTGCTTCTGAGGACTGCTATGGGGATCATTAACTCCATCTCAGCCAAACCTAATACAAGGAGATAAATTGAAATACTCCGCAGAAATCACACCTGCTTTTTAAAAAGTCTTATGGTTGTCATTTTGATTTCTAAGAAGTGGGAGAAAACAAATTCATATACTCTATTCTGCCCTCTTGGCATGTGTTTTATGACAAGTAAAATAGAGTAAACTGAAGTCATGATATTGTAAAGCCACTAATTCACTATGACATACTGCCACCTTTTCCCTCACAGTTGCTTGTTCATGCTCCAATATTTAATGTCTTTCACCTCTAACAAGTATTTATGTGAGTGAATGATGAAACAAGTCAGGAAATTAAGCCAAGTCAAAGAAACCTAGCAAAAAAAAAAAAAAAAGCTTAAAGCTAAACCATATTTGCTCCCCTACTCTTTTATTATGCACTAACACTTTTCCCAACAGAATAAAGAAAAGCCCAGGAGTGGAGAACTGAAGGAAATCAGTGAGGAACTAAGGAAGCATAATGTTAGGCGAAGGTTTTCACCACATAACCCAGTCTTCTGGCCTGAAATCCCAAGGATACAAATCAACTTGGTCGGCCTGGACAGTAATCACCTGGTGCTAAAAATGCCAAATTAGTGAAAAATAGTGCAATATACACAAAACTCACAGTATTGTGTTCACTTTCAGTGGTTCTTCTTTCATACACATTTGAGACACAGCCTGAAATAAGTTCGTAATATGCAATAAAAATTTCTGCAATAAGCTTTTGTTTATCAAGTTTTATAAAAATCTTCCCCAACAAGAACTCCTCAAGCTGGAAATACTTTTCTTGCCGAAGAAAAAGAATGAAACACAACATATGCTCCCTGAATAGAGTATATTGTCTCTTGTAACTGACAGTATCTTGAGAATTCAACTTTTAAGCTCTCTTTGAATTAATTTTGAAAAGCTAGCTCTATTAGCAGCTAGGCAGACCTTTCCACATATATTTGTGCAACTACAGTTAATGAGTTCCACAGCTAGAACTGTATCTTCATTTACCGAGATAGTTTTTTACACAGCTTGCTGAAATCTTGTAATCATTCATGAAAACTGTTACTGAATCAACTGTCACATCATCTTTTTAACTGGCTTGAAAATAACTGGTACAGGGAAGCACTGGTAGATGCTCGGTTGCTTTTGAATAGGAGAATTGATCTTCTCAAAAGTCTGTATGAACATACAACATTTAAGAATATTGAGCTCTGTACTTGTAACATTTTAGAGCCTTCCAGCATTCAATTTCTTTAAGCCTGTCATGTATTTTAAGGCAACATGAAGAAAGACCTAAACTGCATGTGTCACCTTTCCTAAAACATAATTACAACTTCCTATATTTTCCTGTAAGACATCTAACAGGATCATAAGAAATTCCTTCAAACAATTCTTGCTATTTTTTTCAAGGTATCTTTAAGATTACCTCACTATGAAAGTACTTTACCACTGAATTTCCCACCGAATACCAGGAAATGGGAGAAATTCGCTTTTTGAAATGTATTTATTGTACTCAGATTAATTCAGTCCCATGTTTTAGGGTTTTTTTTATGTGTTTGTTTGGGTATTTTTGGTTGTTGTTGTTTTTGGTTTTTTGGTTTGTTTTTGTTTTTCTATGTATCTGGTTTTTCTGATCTGTTTTCATTTAATATGTAATTGTAACTTAGACTAGAATTTATACATAACTTTTGAATTGTCTAGTGTTTCCCCTCTGATTTCAAAGTAAAAAATAGTCTTTTCATGGTTCTTTTTAAAAAAAATTTGCATAGTCTTCATATAAAAAGAGTATGACTGCTATGGAGACAGATCATACGTAAGTAAAGGACTGCACTACTGTCTTGGTTTGAGAAGACAATTTTTGGTAAAGATCCAGATAAGGAGCCTCCCCATCCCACAACAAAGGAAGAAAAATAGTAAAAACACATGCACACCTGAGACAAAGGTAATAAAGAACAACTTTACCAAAAATAATACAGAACAGTGAAATACAAAAATTGGTAAAAAAAATCTCCTGGCCCCTCCGCCTCACTACAGAACGAGGTTTGCTTTCCCCCCTCCCCCCCGCCGATAAAACTTGCAAGAGTCTAGTCTGGTTCGGGTGAGAAGGAAGATGAGGACAGTACGGGGATGGTCCTTCCCTCCTCTCTGTGTTCTCAAGAAGAAAAAGAATGCCTTGTGTGCTGGTGTAAATACAGGGCAAAGTATCATGAGATTCCCTAGAGTTCCAGGCACGCATGACTCCCAGAGTCTCCTGTGCATGTGACTCCCAGAGTTGCCTGCGTGCGTGACTTCTTTTCCCAGTACCCCTTTTGTTCTGCTGATTTCCACGTGAAAGCCACAGTTCCGTGCCATTGGAATGGGGTCGCGGGGTCACTGCTGGGAAACTGCTCCTGCATCTGGGGTGTGCCACTGGTCCACTCTGTGCTGGGACACGAGTGCGGGCTGGACTGTAAGCAGCTGCCATTTTGGGGCGTGCCTCCCAGCCACTGCTCCCAGCCACTGCTGCTTTGCCCTGCCCCGCACCCACCACAGCTGCTGCCACAGCTACAGTGTCAGTCTGCTGGGGAAAGGAGCAAACATCTCCCTGGCTGCACCTGGCCCCACCCCACAACTCCAAAACAAACACAACCATTCAGGTGGGTGAGAAGGAAGGGGAGAAGAATGGGATGCAAAACTTCCTGGTTTGCAAAAAACTTTCTGGTTCTCATATGTAACGGACACAGCCCAAGCCTTTGCCTCGTCACGACTGCAGCATAGCAGAAAACACCCAAACCCACAATCCATCAGATAAACAGGGACCCTCGACTGTGAACACCGTGATAAGCAAAGACCCCAAGCTGTGAGCTTCTCAAACAGCTGGGGCCTCTGGGCAAGACCTTCTCTCCGCAGGACACTAGCTGTGACCCAGCAAGTTTTTACAGTATCACAGTAGGTAAGGGGTTGGAAGGGACCTAGAAAGATCATCTAGTCCAACCCCCCTGCCAGCGCAGGATCACCTAGACGAGATCNTCCACCAGGACTTTTTTTCCAAAGTATAGGCCCCAAACCTCTACACATGTGCCCAGACCCAGGGTTTTGAGTGACAAGGGGGCAGGAGACCCCTGAAGACCCCCAAAAACCACCAAAAGACCCCCAAGAGATGGTACTGGGCATGCGCACTGCCGTCTGGTCATGGGTGGGGTAATTTGCGGAATATGTGGGGTAATTCCCAGAATGTATGGGACAGCCCAATAGAGGGAGAAGCCCCAGTTGGAGAATTTGCCATCTACGGGCTAGCAACCTGCCTGCTCAACCTGCCTGCTACCAGCCACCTGCCTGCTGTTAGCAACCTGCCAGACACCGGCCATCTACCTATCCACAAGGAGTCCACCTGCCAGACTGCTGGACTTCTGGATTGCCTGCTGGACTGCTTGCTTGTATCCTATATAGCTTGCTTGTTTGCCTTCTTGTTTCTCTGCTTGCCTGCTTGCTTTTTTGCCTTTTACAGCTTTTTTCTTGGATGACGACTCTGCATCTTCATCTCCACAACCCCCGACAAAAGACCTCGACGGGTGATGGTAACTGTACTCATGTCTTCCCCTTTTCCTTCTCTCTTTCCCTCTTTTACCTCTGCATAGCTGTTTTCAGACAAATAAACTGTTTGGCTCTTGACTCCATTTTGAGTCTTAATTCTGTTACCGAGTATATGAATGAACCCCACACTGGTCCCTAAATGGCTTGCGACATCATACCCCATAACAACTATGAAAATCATTCAGTCTGAAGCTTAACTGTATAGCTACACTATACTGTGATTTTGTGTTGCTCTCCCCTGCTGCTGCCTAACCTTTTCTTATAGCAATTTCATTTTGCTTTATGGGCCCCTTTATCTAACTCTCAGGATTTAAACAAAAAAAATTTAAAAATGGTACTTAAGTTTTTTTATCATTCAAAAGTAGTCTCAGTAGAGAAATAGAATCATAGAATTATAGAATGGTTTGAGTTGGAAGGGACCTCTGGAGGCCATCTAGTCCAACCCCCCTGCACTGGCCAGGGACATCCCCAACTAGATCAGCTTTCCCAGAGCCCTGGCAAGCCTCACCTTGAATGCCTCCAGGGATGGGGCCTCAACCACCTTCCTGGGCAACCTGGTCCAGTGTTCCACCACCCTCGTGGCGAGGAACTTCTTTCTAATGTCCAGTTTAAATCTACTCATCTCCAACTTAAAACCATTGCCCCTTGTCCTTTCACTCTAGGCCTTTGCAAACAGGCCCTCTCCAGCCTTCTTGTAAGTTCCCTTTAGGTACTGGAAAGTCACTAGTAGGTCCCCCCGAAGCCTTCTCTTCTCCAGGTTGAACAATGGTAGGCTATATTAAATTAAATAGAATAATATGAGCTGAATCTATGAGAAAGTTGGGTGTGTTTCTGGGCACATACATGACCTCTCCAGCTGCTGCTGGAAGAGTGAAACAAAAAATATGAATACTCCAACTTTCCTGAAAGAAAATTAATAACAACTTATGAAAAATGAAACTCTAAAGATTGTGTTTAAAACGGAAAAATGAAATCTAGTTACTGCCAGTTACTACCTCTGATCTTGTTTAAAAAAAAAAAAAAAAAAGAAAATGTTTACCTGTGTTTGTGAAAGAATAAGGTAGCCATTTCATAGAATCATAGAATCATAGAACAACCCAAGTTGGAAGGGACCCAAGATAGCAGATATGAAAGTAGCTGCCAAAATTTCTTTAAGGTCAATCAGAAGAAAATATTTCTGTGACAGCAAAACGAAATTGTAGAGGGTAACGCGTTTGAAGCTTTTTAAATTTAAACAGAAGTCGCAATTTGGATGATTATCAAGTTCCTCAATCAATTTTCTTTTACAATTTATCATCAGATGTGTCACTGTGACATAGTTCAAGTAGTTCAGTAAGTAGCACAGGTTTGAAAGAAAATCCTGTGGCTCCTTATCCACTCAGAAAAGCTTTTCTGAGTCCTAACTTTTTATTCTTTGTACAATTTTTATTTGATCTACTAATCATTATCACCAGGGTATGGAAAAAATTACTCTTCAAAATGAGCTAAATTTGCATGTAAAAATAACATGAGACAAATACAGGAAGAAAAACTACAAAGCCAAATTAATGAGAAGGAACACAATGTACATCTCTAACAAAGGCTTTAAAGGATTGTAATTATCCTTTAATACGTGTTCTGTTATCCACATAGGTACTGTTATGTTGATTTGAATGTATTAGAATAGGGCTCCTAATTTCCTATAGCTGTCATTACCATTTACCATTTTCATAGTAAGAGTTATTCTTGTTTAACAGTATTTGCACAATATTATTTTTCTGACTAGCTGAAATCTTGATCAGAAGCCCAGTGCAGATGACTCAGATTTGTGGGGACCTGAACACAGATCCATTGTTAAATTCAACATTTTCATCCTGTTAGTGTTTTGTCTTCTAAACCTAATTTAACTACTAGTCAATGTATTTACAGGGACAAAGGCAGAGCAATATTGCAATTTCCAGTAGAAGTAAAAGGCTTAGGTGGAAATTATCCAAAGAAACAATTTCTGTAAAGCAGTTCTGAAAGGCACCTGGGAATAACACTGCATCAGACTCTGACACTGCTCTGGTCTTCATAGCTTGAAAGTATATAAAGCTTGCCTCAGTTTTCTCAGTTCTGCTCCTAATACAATGCAAGACAGAAATACTCCTTCAGACACCAGACAGTGGTTCAAGTTCATCTTCTACATGGAATGTAGGGGCTGTCAACTGACATTCCAAATGCAATAAATAAATATGAGCTCACATCAGACTATCCACTGAGTACTTGCAGATCACTGGTGACTTACATCACCAGTGCTACTAGCTCATCTGCAGAAATATGGAAGTCAGTGACCGAGGTGAAAACAGTAGACTAATACTCTTGATATTATATATTGCCTGATGACCCTAAAAGCACAAGCATTTTTAAACATATACATACATAGATGTGTGCACAAACAGAATATGCTAAAAACCATGGAGCAGATATTTTAAGGGACTCAAATTAACGTATCTGTGTTTGGAGTTCTCTTCGAAATCACCTGAAAATTCTTGTGGGCTGATCTTAGAGATGTGATATGTATTGTATTAAAGAGTATTCCTCTGTATCCTGAGTCAAAGAGTTTGAAATAAGGCAATGTTTTTGATTTGATTAAGGAACCTTGAAAAAAGCCATAACCCTTCTTGTTGTAAGTTAACATACACCCCATAGCAATGTGCTACCCAGAGAGAGTTTTAAAACAAATTTATTATTAGTTGTAGTCTCAGAATAATTTAAACTAATTTTCATAGTATATTTAGAATCCTTTTATTCTTCCTTCAGTGTATTTTAAGAACTATTCACATGAATAACTAAAACTAGTGAGGGATGTGAAAGGCTACAAGAAGGACTTCTACAAACACACTGATAGTAAAAGAAAGACTTAATGGAGAATGCTGCTTAGTGTTGTGGGAGACCTTGTGATCTAGCATAAGGAAATTACTCAAATAATTTGTGGTTTTACTCCAATTTCTCTGAAAGTGAAGATTGCCCTCAGACCTCCCAGGTAAAAGCCCAATGGCAAGATCTATGCTAATGTCATGGGTGAGACAGAACACAGCCCAGCCTGTAGTGGGTCTAGGTGCTGAAGCGTCTTCAAGCACTTATGAAAACTGAGCTAGTACCTCACCCGACTGTCTCTCCCACTCGCTCACTCACAGGCCCCAGCATTATGGTTCCAAGGTCCTAACTACCTGTGCTCTCAGGAATGCCACGGCTGACAGAGGAAGGCTTGGCAGAAAGTCGTGGGTTTGTGTTGTGCTGCTGCCCATAGGCATCAGGTCAAGAATCACTGGCCACCATCCCTGGATATCCCCTAGTGCTTTTCCCCATGTAGCTCTCTGGTTCCTGGGATTTTCCCCACTACCAGCATCCTTCCTCTAGACAGCGCATTCACCTTCTGTCTCTGAGCCTCCATCTTCTCTCTAAGATCACTTTTACTTTCCAGACCTTATTTATTTCCTCAGAACTTTTATTTTCAGCTCGAAGGTTTCCCAGTCCAAATAGTGTGCAAAACCACAGCTCTTGAAAAGCCTCCCAACTGCTAGTTCTGTCTCATATCTTTTGTATCCGTTGAGACATTCAGAATGTGCTGCTTTTGGTCAGCCCAGGTGTGATCAAAATTTGCCACCAGTTCATACTGGTTGTAACTGGCAAGCAGTAGGCTTCTGTCTTGAGAGTTCAGACTTTCAATTTGACATATACAGAGCTCATCCTCCTCAACCTCAATTATCTGCCACATCTCAGTGTTGACAGTTTAAAGCTATTTCTCGCCTTTGACAGCTAGAAAAGTATAATCCAGAGTGCAAAAAGGTTGCAATAGAGACCATGTAATTAAATCAGAAATATTCAGGAAATGAGGCTGGAAAGGTGCCTAAGGAAATGACTGATAACACTACAAGACCAATCTCTATTTTTTTATAATAGAATGGCAACTGGAAGAGAATTGTAGTGATCTGGAAAACAGTAATTGTACCACTTGTCTTCAAGAATGAGGAGCTGGGGAACTACTCACCAGTCAGCTTCATCTTAGTGTCTGGGATTAATACTGAGCAAAGATTTGTGGAAGTCACATCCAAGCTTTGTAAGGACAATACAGAGGTATGAATTTATAAAGAGGAAATTGTACCTGAAGAAATTGACATTCCATGATGAGATGACTTGGCGTGAAAGAGGAATGAAGTATCTGTTGCTTACCTTGACTTTAACATGGGTATAGGATAGGGTCCATAATGTTCCAATAGCCCTGGAAGTACAGACAGGTATCCTGGGAAGAGTAAAGGGATGCCACCTAGTTGTGTAGGGATTGAGTAAGGAAAGCCAAAGCACAGCTGGAACTGATCTTGGTGAAGGATGCAAAGAATAATAAGAAAGTCTTCCACTGGTATGTCAAACAGAAAAGGAAGGTCAAAGAAAGTGTATACTCCCTGATGGGCAAGACTGGTAAGCCGGTAACAACAGACAAGGAGAAGATAGGTACTCAACAAATATTTTGCCTCAGTCCTCACTGACAATCTCTCTTTCCACTCCTCCCAACTTAACTGTCTGCAGAAGAAGATGAGGTTCGCTATCATCTGAGAAACCTGAACATACATAAGTCATAGAATCATAGACTGGTTAGGGTTGGAAGGGACCTCTGGAGGTCATCTAGTCCAACCCCCCTGCACTGGGCAGGGACATCCCCAACTAGATCAGGTTGCCCAGAGCCCTGTCAAGCCTCGATCGTTAGGACCTGAGGACATCCATCCTAGAATCCTGAGGGAACTGGCTATTGTAGTCACTAAACTACTCTCCATGATATTTGAAAAGTCACAGCAGTCAGGTGAAGTCACTGGTAACTGGAAAAATGGAAACAATGAGCCCATTTTTAGAAAGGGTAGAAAGGAGGATCCTGGGAACTATTGACCTGTCAGCCTCACATCTGTGCCTAAGAAAAACATGGAGCAGATCCTCCTAGAACCTATGCTAAGGCACATGGAGGACAGGGATGTGATTCAAGATAGCCAGCAGGACATTGCTACAGGCAAGTTCTGCCTGACTGTCTTAGTGGCCTTCTGTCATAAAGTGACTACATAGGTATGGATGCCATCTGTCTGGACTTATGTAAGGCCTTTGACATGGTCCACCACTGCATCCTCTCTCCAAATTGGAGAGATATGAATTGGATGGGTGGACTGTTAGACGGATAAAGAATTGCATGGATGGTTTCCTCCAGAAGGTAGTGGTCAATGGCTCAACGCTGTCATGGAACTGGTGTCTCTTAAGAGTCTCTACTGGGATCAGTGCTGATTAATATCTTCATCAATGACATTGACAATGGGATCAAGTGCACCCTCAGCAAGTTTGCAGATGACACCAAGCTGAGTGGCGTGATTGACATATCTGAGGGATGGGATGCTATCCTGAAGGACCTGGACAATCTTGAGAAGTGAGACCACGTGAACCTTATGAGGTTCAACAAGGTCTAGTGCAAGGTCCTGCACCCTTGTTGGAGCAATCTTCAGTATCAATACAGGCAGGAGCATGATGGGATTGAGACCAGCCCTGTGGACTTTGGGGTACTGATGGATAAAAAGCTGGTTGTAAGCCAGCAATGTATGCTCACAGCCCAGAGGTCCAAGTGTATCCCAGGCTGCATTAAAAGAAATGTGGCCAACAGGTCAAGGAAGGTCATTGTTCACTTCTACTCCACTCTGGTGAGACCCCACATGGAGTGCTGTGTTCAGCTCTCGAGTCCTCAGCACAATAAAGATATGAATCTATTGGGGCAGATCCAGAGAAGGCCGTAAAAATGATCAGAAGGCTGAAATTCCACTGTTGTGAGGAAAGGTTGAGACAGTTGGGGTTCAGCCTGCAGAACAGAAGGTTCTGCAAAGACCTTATTGCAGACTTTCAACACTTAAACAAGATTTTAGTGAACAGTGACAGGACACGGAGGAATGGCATGAAGTTGTCTCGAGGGAGGTTCAAGTTGGATGGTAGGAAGAAGTTTTTTACCCAGAGAGTGGTGGAGCATTGGAACAGGCTCCCCAGGGAGATAGTCATGGCTCCAAATCTTGTGGAGTTTAAGAGGCACTTGGACAATGTCCTTAGTCACTTGTGTGACCTTGGGGTTGTCCTGTGCCTAAATGGGAGCTGGACTTGATCCCTGTGGGTCCCTTCCAACTCGAGTTGTTCTGTGATTCTGTGAAGACATGTAAGAAAGACAGAGACAGACATATTAGTAAGTGATGTTTCAACAAGGAAAGGGTTAATGGCTTTAAACTGAAAGGAGGTAGATATAGACTAGATACAAGGAAGAAATGGGGTTGGTGAAACACTAGAACAGGTTGCTGAGAGAGGGGGTAGATGCTCTATCTCTGGGAACAATCCAGGTCAGGTTTGACAAGGCTCTGAGCAACATGGTCTTGTTGAAGATGTCCCAGCTTATAGCAGGGGGTCCCAAAATTCACAGTGCTGGTGAGTTGGTAAAGTCTCTTGCATGCCCATAGGCATTCCCTCGCTAATCCTAGTTGTAATAACAATGGGTCTGCAATGCATGATTTTCTTTTCTAGCCTGGAAGATGCTGCTTTTCCAAGGTTTTCAAATCTTTGTTAAATAATCCTTTGAATTTCTGTAAAGTGCTGTTAGAAATAGATCTATGTAATCTGCACATAAATATATATCTGCCTGTCTTTATATAAAATGATGAATTTTAAACCAATCACTTTAATTTTCATACAAGTAAACAGTCTTTCACAGGAAGATATGTTTAACAGTGCACTACAATTACATAAACATTAAATAGGTCAGAAACAAGGAGATTATTCTTAGAAGAGCAGTTTCCAGATGAAGTTCACAGACCAAGCCATACAAGTTGTTCACAGGCTGGTAACAGGAAACATATTTTTCCAAACCTTAGGAATCAATCTAAGGATAGGGTCAAAGAAATATTCCCATTCTTCTGTTTCAACACATATCAGATCTTGACTAGTTATAGCAATTTTTATTTTGTGTATATGTATTTTGTTGTTGTTGTTGCTCTTTTTCATTTCTCTATACTTTAATGCATGTTTCCAGGGTGAATATGAGAAAGAAAAAAATAAAAATAAACCAGTAAAAAAACCCAAATCAAACACACAAAAAGTCTGCTTCATATGATAGCACCATATAACTTGGATAAACAGAGACACTTCTGTTTATTATTTTATTGAGGTCTAAGATTATATAATCAAGAAAGCATCAGAAAGCAGCTGGTATGGTAATGAGGCTATCTCTATTGATTCATTTCATAAATGTATAGAATATAAACTATGTCCAAAACCAAGTGAAAATCAAAAAACCTGCTTCATTTCACAGTCTGTCTGTCTGAATATCTATTTATTTATAATAGGCTCAGGTTCTTGTCACAAACCTAGCCAGTGTCTAAACAGCTGGTAGCAAAAATACCACCAAGGTGAAATTTCAACAATGGATACTTATGTCTGCAAGTTTCTGCAGAAAAAGATTTTTATTTTTACTCACCAAATTTAAAGTAGTTTGGAATCTGAGTTCTGCTACAATTTCTATGCAAAAAGGAGGAAATCATATAAGTCTTCTCCCTGTTGTTCACTTGCCCTTATCTTATCGAAAGATTGGTGAAGGGAAGTATGTCTCAAACTGGGTCACAAAAACCATTAGGGAACCTTGAAGAGGCTATAGAGAGGGGCAGTGTTGTTTTTGCTCTTAAGTAAATAGTGGCAATGGCAAAGAAATAGTGGTAATTTTTAGACAGATTTTTTTTATCCTTTTATCCTTTAACCACAATTTTCATGTACCCTTCAGATTTTCAGTCTGTGGGAGGTCATCCAAAGGGCCACACATATAGATTTTATATCATACTAGGGAGACTATTTCCTTCACACAGCTTTATTTCATGCACATAAGTTAGGTTACTTGTCATTCAGAATGGCTGGAATGTATATTTTTCCTGCTAGAAAAGAATTATGAATCAAACCCACACACAGTTAACAACTCTCTAAACATATGTAAAAATGTTCTCTATTTCTATGGAACCAAACATGGCCAATGCTCTCTTATAAGTGTTCCCAAAGTAAAAGTTATTGAGAGTAAAGCTTCTATGGCTAAAATGAGAGAAAGCAAATCATTCCTACTTATTTTTTTCTTCTGTGAGAATCTAAAAAGTACCTATAACATTTAATGATACATATTTTAGAAATATCTATTTCTCTTTGAGACTGAGAAGCTGCTTAGCTCTAAAATAACTCATGTTTAAGCAATATGGTTCTTCCTGTTCAGTGAATAAGCTGTATAAAGGTTTAATTGTTGTTTAGTACTTTATTTCGTGCATCATCCATGTGAGCTCCTAGAAATGTACTTGCACTTTTACTACAGAGATGTTAAATTATAATGACCTGCTTTTCTGCAGCCATCCATGGTATATCTGATAATGGTTCTGTCATCAACAGAATTCCTGAAGTTAAGTAGGCTCAATGTTTAACTCAATGTTTCCTCTGGGTCCCCTACAATTACTTAGCATTCTTCATAAATTGCAATACCCCAAACCTCATGCAGTACTTTAGTTTAAACCACAGCAGTAGTGACAGTTGAAAAAATAGCTTTCTATGTCTTAGAGACAATAATCAGCCCCATAAACCCATAAGTGCAACTGGCTGCTCTTCAACAGTACATCACCTCTGACTCAGGTTGAGATTATGTTCTCTTTAAATCCCTCTGAAATCGTCTGTGAAACAGCTATTACCAACTTGCTCCCCATCTTATGTCTTCATTCACTTAAGTAATCAACACTTTGTAATTTGGTAGTGATTGTAGCCTTGCCTGGTCTTGTAAGCTTGCCCAGCATAGCTTGTTCTGTGAATTTAATAAACAGTTTGCTTTCCATCTCTCACAGTACTAACGAAAAGTATTGAAAATCAGTAGTCACTACAAACTTCAGATTATGAACCACTGATAATTAATCTCTGAAAACAGGATTCCAGACAGTGTTATCCATAAAGAATTCTACACTATGCTTTCCAAGGTCATCTGTCAGAATGTAAAGTCTAAAACTGTTAAAACTGTGACACCAATCAATATATCACATCTACCTCTTCTTACCTGTCAACAAAAGCAGGTTACTTTGTCACAGAAAGAACTCAAATTCATCTCATACAATGTGTTTCTTGCAGCACCATATTACCAGTCACTCTTCATTCTCCTACCCTTACAGGATGCATACCAGCATGTTTTTTACTTGTAGGTATTAGTAAATAAGTTACAGCATCATTTTGGGAATTGGAAGTAGAAAGACAGGTCTTGAGCTTCTCACTTCCTTGTTTACAGAGATACCTTCATTTGTCACTAGTTTGTTGATGTTTACTCTTCTTACCATGACCACTTACATTCTGAAGCCTGTTTTTAGCTGGCTATTTGTGAGTCATGACAACTTGGATACAGATTAATCTAAGGGGAAAGACAAAAATTGTTTGTAGCTCTATACCTCTGTACTCCTCACACCAATTTCAGACTAGCAGTGTAGATGGGCTGCTCTTCCTCCAATTTTTTTTTCCATTATTGGAGAATGGGGATAGGGAATTGAAAAAAAAAAAGAGCTGACAGAAAGCTTGCAGAAAAGGGAAGAAAAAAAAATAGAGAAGGAAGTGTACATTTCTGCCACAAACCCACTGAGATTTCTGTAATATTGTATGAAAATATTTCTCTGAACTGAAAACCATTTTTGTCTTGTTAAAACCATTGAATGAAAATGGCAACCAAAAGAAGACAGAGAAACTATGAGTAAAAAGAAACATCATCAAGCATTTCTCTTCCTTATACTTACAGTGACCTGAAAAAAGAGAGAAGTCCAGTGACTTGTCAATGGTTAGTTCACATCACCAACAGATCTTACTGGAGACATTCCAGAGCCACCTGGACACATTCCTGTGTGACCTCGTCTAGATGATCCTACTCTGGCAGGGGGGTTGGACTAGATGATCTTTCTAGGTCCCTTCCATCCCCTACCATTCTATGATTCTACAATTTTTACTCTTAGTGGATCATTCTACCTGTTTGGTTTTTTTATTCAAGCTGTTGCTGTCTAGTTAGTAAAGAAAAAGAAGAAAACAACTTCACAAGATTTCTCTACTTCTGCTATGAAATTGTGCAATTATTTCCATTCACTCTTACCAGAGCAGCACAGAATGGATGACCTGCTTTTCTTGTCATTTCAGGGCATGAAATGAAGTTTAAACAATGAAAAAAGGAACTCTTTCTTGATAAAGAATAATTACAGAAAACATTTTTCATGATTCATATTTAATATCCTGTCTAGTTTCAGAAGGTACTGCAATTAAAAGTTCATTAATGGCAATGATTTCTAATTCATGGTACAAGCCTAACAGCATAGCAACTGTTAGAATTGGAAGACAACAGCTAATTGTCAGAAGATAACATTCTCTTCAATGACATAAGCTTTGCAATATTAAAATCAAAGTTTGTTGAATGTAAACCAGCTTCCAAATATTACTGAAGCAACTAAACTTTTATGACTTTTGTTCTGGGACATATAAATGTAAAATTACATAGAGAAAAGAACAGCAGTAGAACATGACATGTTAAATTTTTGTCACTTTGTTACTCATTGCAATAGCAATTTGATAAATGAAGTTTTGAAATACTTTAAATAATGGATATAGATCTCTCGCCTTGAAATAGGTGAAATTAATAAAGCAGGCAAAGCTTGACTCTGGGAACATGCCTATGGAGGGGGCTATGGAGAGAGACATACAATGGAATTGTATAGCAGAAAAGTCAGGGTGAGGAATAACAAAAGGTATTTCAGCTAAAAAACTGTGGTAGCTAAGAGAAATGTAGATGTCTAACACCTATTGATTTTGTTTCCTAAGCCCAAAGAAACAGCAGAGTAACCTTCTAAAGGGAAACAGAAACAAAATCCTAGTAGGATTACTATGAGGTGTGATAAACTCACAAAAATATAAGTATCGCATTGCTGCCTGTATATAGATCTTCCTACTCCTGTACTAAAAATCTTGAAGAGACACTGGAAAAAGGTAGTGACCATCCTACAACCTCAAAGATACACAACTCTTCAAACTAGCTGTAAACAAGGATATTAGTAGCAGTAGTAAAGAAGAGCACCTGGTCTTGGGGCACAAGAAAGTGAATGGAGAAAGCAAAGGAGGTAGACTGGAAGGGCATATCTGTTTTCATGTTCTGTTTCATTCCACAGAGAGCATTTTCTCCCTCACCCTTCACTTGTGGCTCGTGAGCATGACAGACAGAGATGTGAAAGCAAATGTTTCATACTCTCCAGAACAGAAGGATTTATTAAAAAGAAAGATTTAAAGGAATTCATATTGTAGAGATTCTGTTGCAGGTTCTAGATATAATGAATCAAGTCTCTAATTAGCATGAAATATATTTGGAAGGAAAAGGCATTCCAGAATAATACAAGTGTTGTGTTGCTTTATGTGTTTTAATCATGAGAACTGATGCAAACCATAGTCCTCAAAGGAGACATCCACTGGGCAAGTGTTCTCCTCCATCAGTACTGTATAGTATAGACATCCTCTGAGTTTATAAGAGCATGTTTTTGATTTTTGCTTTCCTCTTTCGCTTCTGTTTGCATATACACATATTTTGACACCCCACTCCCCCCACTTAATTGAGTAAGGCAGTAAGTGCAGCTTATGCTGTACAAAAGTTAGTAAAGCAAGCAAGAACTGGCCAGTCTTTTGGAGTGTTATCAAGAAAAAATATCTTTAAACAGATAAAGACACTAACTTCACTACAATTTGTAAAAAGGAGTGGTAAAAAAGGTAAACAAGTGTATACAAAGGAATCACAGATGCCCTCATCTATGTTTGTTTGAGCAAAGCTGATGACCAGTAATACTAAATGTGAGGTCAAAATCAGACAGTAAATGCTGTGAAAAAGGCAACTTCAGCAAAGGACCCTGCAGTGTATTTTTTCCAGTCAGTCATTCTATGCAAAAGAGAACAACAATGGCTGAGAGTGGATTAGGAGTCCACAGAAGTATATAATTTACATTCAGTGATGTTTCTGACCTGACACTTCTCCTGCCACTTTACCTCTGGGGTTTTGGTTCTGGAGGAGGACCCACAGTGAGATTAAAACCTGTGTCCCACAGGGGGCAAATTGGTACAGAAATACAACAAAAATCTCCTCATAGCTGCAGAAGCCTTTCCTGTCTATCTTTCATAGACAAATTAAATACAGAGAGAGAGGTATAACAGAAAGTGTGTTTTAGATCCCAGTATGATAATTTTAAAAGCCATACTTATGATATCTCCCTAAAATGGCAGGATTTATACAAGCTTTGACCTTTACACAATGGACTTATTAAATGTACTATTTACTTAAAGATGCTGTACCAGTAAGAATTAATATGATATTTACTTGCTCTGCTGATAAACAGATGAAAGATAGGAATGATTTGGACAACACATTAGTATAGAGTTATCTTGCAAAGGATATTTTCATTTTGGAAAATTGTCACAATATCACAGAAAGCATAACTTTCTGTCTAAACAAAGAAAACGATTCTGAAAAGTAGCTCATACATATAAACAAGAATTCTGTGGACAGCATCTCTTCGTGATTTAAAAATCAGATACAGTAATGAACAAGAATCACTTTACCAGCTTTTCATAATCAGTACTGTGTCTCTGTTACTAACTTGGTGTACTAGCCACAAAGTGTATTCTGCAGAAATCATATGGATAATGCAGAACTTTTATTGTCAAAAACAAACAAACAAACAACAACAACAAAAAAGAGAAACCATAACAAATTAACTAGGGCAAGTAACTGACACTCTAAGCTGGTCATGGACTAGTTTTAAAGATATGAACAAATCCTTGCTTTTTGGCAAAGAAAATAATGCATCTGATATTGAAACAACATATGAATTATTCCTTGATGCTTTTCACAACAACTTTTACTTACTCTCAGGAAATCTTAAACTAGATCTGTGATGCAAAAAGAGAGAGCAAGAGTGAGATACGGCTACAAAGGCACAAGCAGATGACTGTATTGAAGACACTACACAAGCAATAGCCTGAAGCAGGAAGAAAAGCTGCAATACATTTTCAGATAATTATTCTTTAAGTATATATACATCAGAGAGAGCAGAAGTAATTTGTCTGCATGGACAGAATGCTGAAACATAAGGAAAACTTCTTAGAATTGGCATCACTACATGTTTTTACAGACTTCTAGTAGAATGTAAAAGGCATAGGACAGAGACATCACTGCATAATGAATTTTCTTGTCGCTTATGCTCACTGTTAGCTGAAAACTTCCCAAGTATCAGGAGTCTGTAAAAGCCTCTGGCACCTTTCCTTGTCTCTTTCTGATGAAGAAGGTTTTATTCATGATGAGATAACTAATCAGGTCTCTAAGAACAAGCATATTTTACAGTCCCTGTAAAATGATAAACTGCATCTATCGAATTTTAAACCTCTTAATTTTTTTCTCATCAGTTTCTTGCTCACACAAATTAAAAGAAATCCAGTCTCCTTGTAAGTTCTCTGCTTTGGGCTTCTTTCTAACTGCATACTAACATTGTAGGGGATCAGCAGAGCATTTCCTGAGCATGGAAATATCTCACCCCTCTCTTGATTCAAGCATGCAGAGGCAAGAAGGAGCATGCCCTGGTTTCCAGTACTCCACAGCTACCATGTGTGCTTTGGAGAAAACTGCTAATTAGCAGAGATCCCAGGTGATAGTAGTCTAGAGATACCGCCAGAGAAATATGTCAGTGTAAGGAGCTCCCTCACAGGTTGCTTTTCTCCTTTTTTTGTGCTCACGAATTGAGTTTTGAGTTTTGGGCAAAGAGGCTTCACAATCAGATAGATATCTATTTTTCATAAGTTACTCATTTCTAGCAAACAAAGTGAGGAAACAATGAAAATGACTAAATTAGGACACAACTAGTTCTAGATAATACACTAAACATAAAGTGGAACAGAAATAATAGCATTTTCCTACTTAAAACAACTTCTTCTTTTCAAGCATTTCATACCCTTTATATATGTGATCTTAGGCTGGTTTCTCTTTGCAGGTCAGCTTTCCATACTAAATTAAATATATAACCATCTTTACTCATGCAATTATTTATTGTCAGGTTTGTTGACATAAGAGGGACCATACAGCATACTATGAAGGTTAAAATAATATTAAAAGTAAACTAAAATTTCACAAGTAACAGAAGCTTTTACAGTGTGAACTAAGTAAACACCAACAATAAGACAATACAAAGATTTGTTTTAGTAAACAAAATCAATTGTAATTATTTAGTGCACTACAGGATATTGACTTTGGGTGCTTAATTAAGAGAATCTTTGCCAGCTTTAAGTTAAATCAAATGGATTTTCACAAACATGTCCATAGCAGAGAATATATTTCGTATTTTAAATACATTCCTTAACTTTGTCTGCAGTAACCTCTTTAGTATAACAAACTTTTCACACTTTCCAACCCACTTTGCAGTACTCTCTGTACAGAACAGGGAAAGAGAAGCACATTGTAGAAGTAATAACAGAAGAAGGAAATAGCATTAAAAGGAGATGGTAGTTTATTTTATGCTAGAAAAAACACGATTTACCAGAGGCTGTTTAGATTATAATACATAATTGGAAATAACTGTCTACTTAGCAATAATAAACATAAGACTAAACACACCTTGTCTGTTTCCTGCACATCCTACCAGTTATGTAGGAAAACCTCAGTAAACAGTGCTGCAAGTAAAAATGTTTATAGTAGAGAAGTACATAAAGAGGCTTCTAAAACTTGAAAGCAGGTTGCCTAAAATATGGTAAATGAGATATGCCTGTCCTTGCTGCACATGTGAGGACTACTTATTAAATATAAGGCAACACACAGAAAAATGCATTTATTGGAATTGTGAATAAAACAGTCATTAAAAGAAAAGAAGTTATTTATAATTTATTAGATTTTGTGTTGATTTATGAAAAGGAAAAAGTAAGACAGTTGAATTTGCCCATGTGACATTGTCCTTTTATAGATATTTGTGGTAATACGTCCTGGCTTTTTGTTTTACAATACATGTGCTTATGTACCAGTGTAGTGAACAGTAAAACTACTTAGACAAAACTAGTATCAAACTATAAGGGCTTTCTGATGTTTTGTCAAGGGTTCAAGTGACTTTAAATACATTGTTCTTCTCCCATAGGACAATTTTCAATCCTCTTAACCATAACGGAAATTTTGCCATAATACACCACAAAACAGCATATGCTGGCTATCAGAACTCTGAATGCCTATGAGATGTCACAGAATCATAGAATCATAGAATGGTTTAGGTTGGAAGGGACCTCTGGAGCTCATCTAGTCCAACCCCCCTGCACTGGGCAGGGACATCCCCGACTAGATCAGGTTGCTCAGAGTCCTGGCAAGCCTCACCTTGAATGCCTCCAGGGATGGGAACTCAACCACCTCTCTGGGCAACCTGGTCCAGTGTTCCACCACCCTCGTGGTGAAGAACTTTCTTCTAATGTTNAGCTTGGTGTCATCTGCACACTTGCTGATGGTGCACTCAATGCTGCTGTCCAGAGCGTTTATAAAAATGTTAAACAGTGTAGTCTCCAGTACAGAGCCCTGAGAGACGCCACTTGTCATTCATCTCCAGCTGCAGTTCGAGCCATTGACCACCACCCTCTGGATGCGATCAGCCAGCCAGTTCCTTATCCACTGAACAGTCCACCCATCAAATCCATAGCTCTCTAACTTGGCCAGTAGAATGTTGTGGGGACTGTGTCAAAGGCCTTGCAGAAGTCCAGAGAGATCACATCCACAGGTTGTCCCTTTTCTACTGAGGTAGTCATACTATCATAGAAAGCCACTAGGTCCTGAGCTTCCTGTATCTGAGGGGTGCCCAGAATGCAGAAACAAAACAGCTGAAGACACAGTTTGATCCTCAGCATTTTTCATTACTGACGCAAGCAGCTGCCCATCAAGCTCACAAGGGTTTATAGTCTTGCCCTGAGGTGCCTAATACTTTTCAAGCATGAACTAGATATTTCAGACAAGAAGCTGAATGTTGCCCACAGCATCAGAGCTATTTGCATATAAATGTCGCCTATACAGAATGATGCTGCAATATTAGAGAAAAATTTTACCCTCTATAGAACCACAAATCTTTCTTCAGCAAGACAGTATAGCTCCTTCTTAAAAATCAGTAAGATCTTCTTTCCAGTCCTTATGCATATACACTCATTAAGTCCACTAAAGAATGTAAATGATCTAGCAAGACTTAAATATTTATTGTTAGTTTTGCAACATTCTTTCATTAGCAAAAAATTCGGTGAAGTTATAGAAATATGTTTTTCTGACTGCGTTATTATTGGTGACCTGATAAAAAAACAACAGAAATACCTGAAAACAGTGTCTCTTTTCTTCTTTACGCAATTCAATGAAATATTATCATACTCATTCACATTCTGAATGTGGAAGCAAGTCATAGTATTAATATCTCAGAAGCCTTTTAGCCTTTACTCATATATGAGGAAAAAGAACATATCCTTTTACATATTTATAAAAGTACGAAAAAATAAAAGAGAATGCAATGCTGTATAATTTAACTGTCACAATTTGTCTGCTAAACTGAATATACTTGTTTACTCCAAGAGTAATACAAACATAAACCAAAGCAGTCAAACCTGAATTAATGTTATTTTGTTGAAGAGCAATGGTGACTAAAATAATGTTATTTTTGTGGCTGTTAAATATTAAGAGATGCAATGCTATGTGTTGTTTTAAAGGTAAAGCCTTTGCATGTGCATGTTTCAAAAGCAGTTCTTGAAATATGTAAGTGTACAGTCTCTCCTAGCACCAAGACAAGAGGGTAGCCAATGTCATAGAAATCATGCAAAGATCCAGGAAAAGATAAACATAGAACTAGCATATCAGACAACTTTCAGATTATGTTTTATTATTTTTCCTTTTTTCTTTTTATTTGTGTGTGTGTGAATGACCAGCTGTTTAGGGATTCAAATCCTATCCATCATCGTTACCAAAGTAATCTCTTCAAGAAATTACTTTCTTAAAGCAGAATTTCCTTCCTAAAACATCTGCACAAAGATACTGATGTCATTGGACAGGACCTTAAAAAACCAACTTCAGACTGTCTACTCTGAAGATTTCAGACAAACTTCTGACTATGGTAACGTAGGGGAGCTCTCTGGAGTTTTGTATATGTAAAAAAAGTAACACAAGTCCAAACATCTCTTAATCAGAATATAAATATTTTGTCTCTTTTCTTTTCTTTACTCACTCCCTTTTTCATTTGCTGTTCATTTGGCACTTGCCAGAAAACATCCATCCATTCTTTTATCACACATCTTATCTTTTAGTCCAACACTGATAAAATCATTCTATGTCAAACTTCAACCTAACTGGCCATTTTTAATAAAATTCAAGTTGTGTACATCTTCCCTGCCTGTTTGTTGGGTTTTTTTTTATGAAAAAGAATTATTACAGACATTTTCACTGTGTACAAAGTTTATATGAGAAAGAGTTATTGATTTATTGTCAACATATCCAATTCCACATTGATGGCTCCTGTAAATATTTTCTTCCCTTTCTAACATGCCCAACCTGGAAATAATGAGCAATCCACATCAACCTCAAGTGACTTTTGACGTGAAATAGAGTACAATAATAACTGGGTGGACAACTTACAATATTGAACTGTCTTTGTTGCTAAAGGTCTTCTGTAAAAAGCATCTCTATGGCGTTTTCCTGAAAAGAAGAACCAGATGTTTAATTACTCACAGACAAAATGACAGCTCTGGGTACATTTCTTTCGTACTTATCTTAATCAATATGGTTAATATGTCATGCTAATATTACACTTTGATTGCCTTTGTTCTCTTTCAAGCTTCAATAAATCTCATAAAAGTTCAAAACAAGACAAAAACCCCCTTTGAAATTTAGACTGAAACTTCCCAAAGTCCTCAAGAAATTCTAGAGGCTATAAATCACTTAATTATATCAAGACCCGTACACAAGCTCTTGTAGGAAGATTTTATTTGTACAGTTAAGTGAGTGAAATTATAGCTGAATACTTGTGGAAGCAGTTACTTAGCCTGAATTGCTAACGCAACTTGAGAACTCCATTGCTGTGTTTATTCAGACGCTCATTGCACTCCCCTGACAGGAGGAAAAAAATAAATCCTCTTTCTCCTGTCTTTAACTCCTGTCACTCCTTCTTCTTGACCTACCTATGCCAGAAAAATCGCAAGAATATTTACAGAAGATAGAAAAATATTTCTTTAGATTCCTACCAAGCTTTAAGAAGCTCCTTATTATTATCAAAATTTAAGAATGCTAAGTGTCTGATTTATGATTATACATAAAGTAAAATATGAATACCTAAACTTCTTTTGAAAAGACAACATATTCAGAATAAGTCTTCATAGGTCTTAAAAAAAGTTATTCTTCATCTATTATTAGCCAATTAATTAGCTGTTTATTAGGATTGAATTGCCAGAAATTAAAGATACTCCACATAACTGTTGATTTTTAAACCAGTGGAAACTTTTATGTAAGCGTAAGTGCTATATGGAGTAAGATAGTGTACTAAAAATGCTTTAAAACATGATAATACATGGCTGCACAGATGTCTGCAAATATTTAATTTTTCTTACATAGTTTAAATCAAAGACTTTGAAAAATAATTAGGGAAGTGTGAATTAAGTGAAGTCCAGCTGATTACTTCAAAATGGGTCCTAAATTCTTTGTCTTTCTTGTATAAATATGACACAGGATATTTTCTTTTTTTTCTTTTCCCCTTTCCCCTTT
>VWZO01000718.1:7737-23282 GCA_013396975.1 Bucco capensis | reverse complement strand
TTCCGCAACTTCCCTTCCCTTTCTGCACCTTCCCTTCCCGCACATTCCCTTCCTGCACCTTTCCGCACCTTCCCGCACCTTCCCTTTCCCCTTTCTTCTCTTGTTTCTTTTTACCTTGAAATTGAATATTTTAGGTATTTGGGTATTTGTGTTAAACTAGATTTTTTTATCTGCAAAAATTCCTGGTCAGCTTTGAGTCATGTACCTACCTAAGCCAGCATTCCAATATACTCAGAATAAGCAAAGTCCAGAAAAACCTTGTAAAACCTGTGATAATTGTATTTTCCTTTCAATAATTCTAAATAAATGTCACTGGTGGCCAGTGGCAGGGCCTGGGGGAATGGCATGAAGCTGTGCCAGGAGAGGTTCAGGTTGGATATTAGGAAAAGCTTTTTACCTAGAGAGTAAGATTCCCCCAGAGCATCAGAACAGGACCCCCAGATGTTTAGCCATGATATCAGCTCTCATGGAATTCAAGAAGCCTCTGGACAGTGCTCTTAGACACATGGTATGATTTTGGGGTTGTCCTGTTCATAAAAAGGAATTGTACTCAACAATCCTCGTGGGTCCCTTCCAACTCAGGATATTCTGTGATTCTGTGTAGATGAGGAAGTAGGAAGGGCTTTACTATAGTTCTGAAATATATCTATTTTCCCATCTTAACTTTCATAGCACTATATGATCATAAAACATAAATCATTAGAAGAGAAAGAAGATTAGAAACACAAATATTTCAGTGAATCACATGGAGATGTCAAGTTTTATTTTTTAAAATAATATTCTGGAGTTGAGTGATTGAAAAAATAAATTTCTAAATAAGAAAAACTAGATCAATGTATATATTTGATGCTTGCTTAAGACTGTCAGCAGAATTCATAGCTCTAGTCATTTATGGTGTCTTAGAGGTACTGTCTCAAAACAGAAGCACAGAAGAAGCACCAGTGACCTTTAAATCCCCTGCCCAATAACAATATATTTTTAAACATTTATCCTTCATAGTTAAGCCCAATGATTCCGACAACTGAGAGTTCAAGGCAAGCGTGTATCAGAGACAACACCAAACAGCAGCAGATAGAACTACCAAAGTTACTTCATTGACATGCAGTGGCTAATTATAAGATTAGGTTTAGCAAAAGGCATACAAGATGCAGGCACAAAAAGGCCAGCTCTGTGTGAAATTGTTTTTCTTGGCACAGGCAGGCAGTTCTCCAGACATGGAGCTGGTGACACTCTGAAAACCAGTAGGTAGCTGTAGAGGAATTGTTTTCAATGGCAAAACAGTAGGTGTGTTCTTTACCTGTGGTGCCTTTTCTCAGTGATATTGCAATTTAATTCTCATTTTAAAGTGATGACTATATTTTAACTCCCCAACTATAACTATGAACAGAGCCTGTAAGTTTTCCACAGTGAGACTCTTTCTGAAAGACAGTACACAATGAATGTCCATTTGAAGACTGCCAGTGTTAAAACTGGAGTAAACTTTTAAATATCCAGGAGGAAAGCAGCTTAGGCTCATCCATTAGGCTGTAGACTTGAGTTACACTTATGCCTGTGTGAAAAACAGTATGGGGAAATTTTTTGGGCATGGATAGGTCACAATGTTTGCTATGTACTGCAAGTGGAGATGATTTTCACTACAGAACGAGGCATGATTTTAAATAAAAGAATTACATCAATGTACACACTTAGTAACCTGGCAACCTCTCTCCCAACACCTCCCAAGTTAAAAAACCACAAGATGTGGACCAGGGTAATGAAGTCCCTCCTGCTGTATGTGAAAGTCAGGTTCATGACCTCCTGAGGAACCTGAACATACATAAGTCTATGGGACCTGATGAGATGCACCCCAGAGTCCTAAAAGAATTGGCTGATGGAGTCACCAGGCCACTCTCAATAATATTTGAGAAATCCTGGCAGTCAGGTGAAGTTCCTAGTGACTGGAAGAAGGGGCATGTCACACCCATTTTCAAAAACGGTGTAAAGGAGGACCCTGGGAACTACCGACCTGTTAGCCTCACCTCTGTGCCTGGGAAAATCATGGAGCAGATTCTCCTAGAAGTTCTGCTAAGGCACATGGAGGAGAGGGAGGTGATCAGAGACAGTCAGCATGGCTTCACTAAGGGCAGATCCTGTCTGACAAACCTAGTGGCTTTCTACGATACTGTGACTACCTCAGTGGACAAGGGACAACCTGTGGATGTGATCTATCTGGACTTGTGCAAGGCCTTTGACACAGTCCCCCACAACATTCTATTGGCCAAGTTAGAGAGCTATGGATTTGATGGGTGGACTGTTCAGTGGATAAGGAACTGGCTGGCTGACCGCATCCAGAGGGTAGTGGTTAATGGCTCAAAGTCCAGCTGGAGATCAGTGACAAGTGGTGTCCCTCAGGGCTCTGTACTGGGGCCTGTACTGTTTAATATTTTTATAAATGATATCGACAGCAGCATTGAGTGCACCATCAGCAAGTTTGCAGATGACACCAAGCTATGGGGTGCTGTTGATAAGTTGGAGGGGCAAGATGTCATCCAGAAGGACCTAGACAAGCTGGAGAGGTGGGCCCAGGTGAACCTCATGAGCTTCAACAAGACCAAGTGCAGGGTCCTACACCTGGGTCGGAACAATCCCCACTATCAATACAGGCTAGGGGATGAGATGATGGAGAGCAGCCCTGCAGAAAAGGACTTGGGAGTGCTGGTGGACAAGAAGCTGGACATGAGCAAACAGTGCACACTGGCAGCCCAGAAGGCTAATCGCATCCTGGGCTGCATCAAAAGAAGCGTGGCCAGCAGATCCAGAGAGGTGATTTTGCCACTTTACTCTGCTCTGGTGAGACCTCATCTGGAATACTGTGTCCAGTTCTGGAGCCCTCAATACAGAAAGGACATGGATCTGATGGAGCAGGTCCAGAGGAGGGCCACAAAAATGATCAGGGGGCTGGAACACCTCTCCTATGAGGACAGGCTGAAGGAGCTGGGATTGTTCAGCCTGGAGAAGAGAAGGCTTTGGGGGGACCTAATAGTGACTTTCCAGTACTTAAAGGGAACTTATAAGAAGGCTGCAGAGGGCCTGTTTGCAAAGGCCTGCAGTGAAAGGACAAGGGGCAATGGTTTTAAACTGGAGAGGAGGAGATTTAAATTGGACATTAGGAAGAAGTTCCTCACCACAAGGGTGGTGGAACACTGGAACAGGTTGCCCAGGGAGGTGGTTGAGGCCGCATCCCTGGAGGCATTCAAGGCGAGGCTTGACAGGGCTCTGGGCAACCTGATCTAGTTGGGGATGTCCCTGGCCAGTGCAGGGGGGTTGGACTAGATGACCTCCAGAGGTCCCTTCCAACCCTAACCATTCTATGATTCTATGATTCTATGATTCTATGACGTGCTTTGGAAAAAATGCTACTTGTGCGATATTCTGTTCTCAAGGGTAAGGCTCCTGCTGAGGTTGTACATCCTGTTACACTATCTCAGGGGATGTTCAGTTGCTGATTGGAACTAGGAAGAACATAGAGCATTTTTCAAGAGAAAGCAGCTAAACCAGAAGTACTTAGCCTTTTGAAAGACCAGTTTAAAAAGTCAAGGAACATCAGCCTGTGTTAAAATACAATGATTTTTCAGTAGATATTAACAACATCCATCTTCCATGTATCACAAACATGTCAGATCCAAGTGTGGGTTGGAATATGGGCCCAAACAGATATGAGCTCATTTTCCCTGGGAAATACGTGTGCATTGTCATGTAATGAAACAGTGGAAATGTGTACAGTTTTCTATAAACAGAATTTTGTCACTGCAGCTCCAAGTAGACAACAGCTCCAGAGAGAGTGGCATACATGTAAAGAAAGAATATCATGCAAAGTGTAAGGACCAAAGAGGAGAAAGCTGTGGTGGGAAAGAGGAGATAACAAGGTTTGGTGGCAGAGAAGGTAGATTATTATTGCCAAGAAAGCTGTGAGAAATGCTGTACTTGGCTGTTTTGAAACTGGTATAAACAAAAGCAAAGTGCCTATTCAGAATATGAAATGCAACCACCAGAAATTATTAATCTTTGATGCCAAATGTTGCATAGTGACTGAGGCAAATCAAACAGAAAAAGTTAGCATAGAAACACCATTAGCATTAAGTAAGGACACAGAGAAATTTTGCAGAGGAACACAGAAATAAAATTTTGTTGAGTAAAGAACTCACGAGGTAATAATGGGAAAAAAATTGCCATAAACATTTGACAGTTACAGAAGTCCTAGTAATGCTGATATAAACATACTTTAAAATGTTTCAGCATTGACTAAGACAAAATATAGTCTGATGCCTGAATCAAAGGTGAGGTTAAATTTATGTTTATATGTAAGTACAAGCTTCTCAATCTGAACATGACCAGTGTCATGGATTTTCAAACAGGTATCTTCTGTGGTCTGTGACACCATTTGACTCAATTAGAATTTGAAATAACTAGAAATAAAGACATGTTCTCCTTATTCAGACAGTATGGCATACAAAACCATTTTGCATTTGTGTATCTTTTTAAGTAATTTAATTATAGAACAAGGTGTTTGTTTTAAATTGAGGGCTTACTAAGACCTATAGTGTGTTATCACCACATCGATGTAATCAACACATCATTTTGTTCAGCTTAAGAGGTCACAAAATATTTTGTGTATAATATTTAAATTTACTGTTACTAGCTATGAAGACGGAGTTGGAGCGAGATAGGGGAAGGTAATTTCCATTGGGTTAACAATGAGAGGACAAGAAATATCCTCAAGTTGCACCAAGAGAGGTTTAGATTGTTGTTAAACATTGAAACAGGCTGCCCAGGGATGTGGTGTAGTCACTGTCCCTGGAGGTGTTTGAGAAATGAATAGACGTGGTACTTAGGGGACATGGATTAGTGGAATGGCTGTGATAGGTTGATGGTTGGACTTGATGATCTTAGAGGTCTCTTCCAACCTTAATGATTTTGTGAGTCTGTCATAGTGTCACACATATAACAGAATTAAAGATTTTCATGATTTGGAGTGCAGCACTAGTGTATGGTAGGTGAAACCATTAAGAACTTCCTGATAAAATTTCCTTAGCAGATATGGGCTAACAAAACCATGTACTTCAATAATTTAAAGAGTAGAAACACACCACAAAAGTAACTAGCATAGACACTTTGCAGGGATGTACAGATTGAGACTCTGAAAAACCTTAGCATAGATCAAAATTCTTTTACTGGACCGGTCAAATGAGCCACTAGGTCATAAATCTAGCCAGTGAAGTACTTGTAAAAAGATCAGACTCTTTGTGTTCAACTGTACGTTGTAACCATTAAACCAATTAACTATTAAAAATACAAAATTTCAAATACAGATATATTAGTCAAGAAAATTTAAGATGATTTTCGTCATAAGAGAATGTCCCTCTATAACACAATGCTTCAAAAAGTACAATTACATTATTTATTTCAAGAAACCTTTATTATGTCATAGGAGGAGAATAATAAAGGGAAAAATGTGAGACTTGGCCCATCAGCCTAATCCTATTGAACTCAAAGAGCTAATTACATCAAGCCAACTCCACCAAACAGAACAAGCAAGACCAACAAGTTTTCAAAAGGCTATTTCTGCAAAGACAAACTAGATGCAACTCCTAATTTTCATTCTTCTCCTTCTTGCCCTGAAGGTCTAAGTGAATCTCACATTTGCAGTTATAACTGAGAAAAGGAAGTGAATTCTAGGAAAAACGCTTTCCTATAAAGCATGAAGGGTATGTTAGATTTCTGAAAACTGAAACTGAATTAGTCATTTAAGGTTCTGAATTTTTTTACATAATTATTTAGCATAATTACAGAGGTAGAGTTTGGCAAAATTGAAATTACCATCTCATATCATATTGATGAAATGTGTAATCCAGCATCATACCTCTGACAGTAGACAGTGTTTTGGTTGTGACTGAAGGAAGTGCAGGACAGTCTTTATGGGATTACTGGTTACAGCCACATGGATACTACAGTTCTGCTGGAAGGTTTCCCCCTGAAGTAAAAATAGTTCTAAACTTCTTTGATCTCCCCCCTCTCTCCTTCAAGCTAATGCAACTGCAAACTTGTGATGTTTTCATCTTTAAGAACATTTGCAGTCCTTGATTTTGATCCCAAAAAGCCCTCAGCTGTAGTGATCACTAGTGTTAATGAATTAGTTCCACAAACTGGATTTCACACTTATGCAAGATCCTTCCTTTTCCCTGCTTAAATGTGTAGACTTCCATTTCCAAAGTGTACTTCCTTCTTGAGTTATAGCAGCATTTAGATGAAGCAGTTGATTCAGTGCTTGTTTGACTAAGCACCACACTTATGAGACAGATACCATCTTCCTCATCCAGGATCTTTTCCTATTTACACAAGCAGTTCAAGGCGACACCTCCAAAAAACCCCACCTGTTTTAGAAACTGGCTGCAAGCCATTCAACACGCACTTACCTTCTGCCAAGTGGGACAAATGAACACTTGAGAGAAATAACGCAGCATAAATGTCATCAGTGATGTTATGACAAATGTATATTTGGGTTGTTTCTCAACTTGCCTCATATATACTTAACAGAAGAAAGTCAGTTCTCTGTGGACGGAGGGAAAGAGTCTCTGTCTTTGGATGGTTTGTTCAGTGAAGAGAAGCTTGCAGACACCTTAATGCACAACAAAGAGAGGAATCAAGCCATAGACCTCTGTGAAAGAAATACAGATGGGAATCACACTTATAGAAAAGATAACTTCTGAAGGAATCAAAATTTGTGACAGCTCAGGAATTGACTTTAATGGAAACCAAACAATGGCAAAGATGAGGGATGACAGGCGGAAGTTTTACATAAATGTTTATGTTATGTCTTTTCCAAGTAGTTAGATTTTTCTTCATTAAAAGTTGGCAGAACTAATATGGATTTTTGTTAAAATGTAGCTAGTTTTTTCTTCTTTCCATTTTGAAATTATGCAGCCCACAGAGGGGATGTCTTTGTGAGCTACAACAGAAGAAACGGTAGTTACATCTACTTGACAGTTCTGAGTGGTTTGACATCCAACCACAGGTGCAAAACTCAAATTAAGCTACAGTCTTTTTTTCTTGCATCCCACAGATTCGCTCGAGAACCTTACAAAGAAATAACACCATAAATCCATTTCTTCATCTTCTAGAAATGCTGTTGTACTCTGACTTCTTGTTACGGGTAAAGTTTTGTGTCTTTAAACAAAGAAATGATGTGATGAAATTTTTTTGATTTTGTCCTCAAAGTCAGAATGAAAGTGGACGGACATACCAGGAGTAGTCTCTTCTACTGACAAATGATGATTGACATAGCATTTCAGTCATGTGTGCAAGGTTTGTTTTGCTACTTGTCTCCACATCTGTCTTAATTGTTTTCTTCATGTATATGCTAATGTTTTCAAAACACATTTTATTTACCAAATAGCTGAAAGAGGTTTGTTTTTCATCATTGTAATAGCAAATTTACCCAAACAATGATAAACTAGGAATTCATGGTTTTGATGTAACACCTACTAAAGTCAAAATAGTGTAAATCACTTAAGTGGGACCGAATTGGTGTTCAGATATTCAAGGCTAAATTAAGTCATCTATATATTGAAAATTGTAAAGTGCAGGGTTTTTTTTGCTAATAGACATAGACATTACTTCTTTGTAGTACTTGCATCTGAAAAGACAGGAATTAGTTTGAAAGTTTTTAATTCAATTCCCTTTCACTTTACTCTAAACAAATATATTGATCATCCTACCAATTACACATGTAAATCCTAGAAACAGGTAAGCAAAGATGCACTGTACAGAAAACTGTTCCAGCTGTTTTCAGAATTTTTGCAAAAAAACCCCATTGTAAATTCAAAGCATTGTAAATTTATTCATCTTGGCTAAAACAGAATTGAAAAAAAGAAATATCTGCTTACGCTTCTTTTATGCACATACAAGGTATTTGTAAACCAGGCAAAATAAATGTTACACCATTATGATCTAGTGTATGAAAAATGCAATAGGAAGTTTAGCCATGGCTGTTTATTTTCCTAAAGACAAAACAATCATCACTCACAGCAGGTTTTCTTTTCTGCTTGTTTTCTGTATTTTCTTTTGAGAGTGAGGGACATACTGAAGATTGCCTGCAATCTTGTTAACACATTATATCCCTCTTGCACATTAATTTAGTTCTGTAGCATGACTGATGTATCTTGATCAGAGCTTGCAAGTCACGCCAAATTTTATATCCTAAAGCACAGATATTCATTCTTAAACTATTTATCACCCCAGTAGATCTTCAGATCCTGCTTCATATACCTGAATGCCTTTCAGAGTTTCCACACTTAGACTGAGAACAATGTTTTAAATGCAAAAGAATAAATAAATATATTTCTAAAGAGAATTACTTTCTTAAAAGTCTCTGGGATACAGTATCAGAGTTGGGCATGAAATTCAGAGTAGGTAAATCCCAGGCCAAGACATGAACTATAAGATATACCTGTAAAAGGAAAAAAGAAATTGCTTAGAAATGTTAGCTTTATCATAACTCTCTTAACTTACTTAAAGAAAGATTGTATCATCATAGCTTATATGGAAGTGTATATATTTTATTTTATGAAATGATGCAAGCATCAGTACTCAAGAGTGATAGAATTTACTGAGTTTTAAAACTCAGTAGATCAAACCTAGGAATATTAAAAAATATGATGGACAATTCCCCACATGGCTGAGCAGAAAATCGAAATCATATATTTGCATATGTGGCACAAATCTAGCAATGAGTACATTGTTTTCAGATTTCTTTCTTGCTGTGTATAAAAAGAAAACAAGTATCAAACACAAAAGCAAAACTGATCATATTGTCCAACAGGCCTGCTATCTTGTATTTGAAACTGTCCAGTGGAAGAGTGCTCTAGAAAATAGAGCTTTTAACACTTTCTCAGAAAACTCACTCACCCACCAACAACACAATTTTTAAGAACTTGCTGACATTATTTGTCAGCACTATATTTTCTGTTCTTGCCATAATAGACCAGCTACCATATATATGTGAAGTATTTCTGACACAATGGCTTGTGAATAATTCAGTCTAATGGCATTATCTCCACTTGCAAATCAAGTGTAGTGTTTTTATGATATGAAAAAAATGCATTTGATGTAGAAAACTTGTCCTAGTTTGAGGACAATTTTGGGGGAAGTTCAAATGAGAAGCCTTCCCCCTCACACCCAGAGAAAAGGAAGGAAGGTGAAACAAACCAGATGCACACCAAAGGGCAAAAGTGATAAAGAATAAATTTAACAAAGGAAAACAGTGAAATACAGAATTGGTAAACCTCCCAGCCGCCCTCAAGCTGCATTAGAAAATGGCGGCCTGCCCCCCCACACACACACCTGCAGGAAACCTGCAAGACACAGTCCAGAGGTGGTGAAATGAAAAAGCGATAGGCTGGGGTAAACTGGGATGGTTGATGTTGAATGAAGTGCCAAAAGAATGGCATGGGTGGCGTTGGAATGAAAAGACCCCTGGCTGCACAGTCTTCTCAAGATGGAGAAGGGAAGAACCCTGGAAGTAATGACAAATATATACTGTGCGCCACGTTGCATGTGGTATGCACTTCTGGGTGTGCTGCTTGTTCTACCCATCTCCATGCTGGGGTGGCACTGGGCTGTGCTGTCTCTCCATGCCGCTGGTTCACTGCTGCTTCACTACATGCCGCTCCATACAGCCCTGTGCCACTGGGATGGGGTTGTGGGCTGCTGCAGCTGGCACCGGGGCTCACACTGTGGTGTAGCCGCCCTGGGATGTGCTGCTCAAAGCCGGGACGTGGGTGCAGGCTGCTGCCATAACTGCTGTAGGTCCATTGTCACTCATGCTGAGCTGACGTTGGCCAGTGCCTTTCCCTACTGCTCCACGCTAGGATACTGTGAGGACTTAGTGCTGCCCACCATGCAGTCCAGCCAGGGAAGGGGACAGTCCTGCATGATCTTAGTGCCAGTCTGCCAGGGGAAGGGACAGACCACCCTTCAGCCGTACCCCCACTGCTCAAAAATAAACATAACAATCCAGGAGCGAAGGAGGGGAATGAAAGATGGGATACAAAACTTCCTATTTTACGTACCCCACAACAAAACCACTCATCTGTTTTTCTCTCCCCGTGCTTTAGATGTGATAGCTATAAACAAATGTCCAATGAGGAAATAGACATGTAACTTCAAGTAGGAAGTATGCAGGTCAGTTTTGTTGAAACATAGGAACAAAACCAATGATATTTTTGTGGAATTATGTCAATTTATGCAACAGAAGAATCTGACCTACAAAGAGCAAAATATTTTGCCAGGTTATATGCTGATGTGAAGAGAACTTTGAAGCTGATATCATGACAAGCCTTCTTAATTTTAAGTTTTGGGGGCTTCAGAATGTCTTAAAAATACAAAAATTGTTTGTTTATATCCTGTGGACTTTTCCACAGAAAAATGGACATTTTCACAAGAATATATCAGCTAGCTTCTTTGGAGTTTTTGGAGTTCCCCTTAATACACACCCAGCCCCATCTTTCTCCTTCTTTTGTTAGAAGGCCTCATTTTTTTCTGTCCTATAGCTCTGTAAAAAGAAGTAGGTTTTCTAACACTTCTTTTTTCTTCTTTAACTTTTGATACTTTTGATGGTATGATCCTTAAGTACACACTTTTCAAATTCTCTGTGTCATTAGAATTTCCATGAATAACTAACAACTTGGCATTCTGCCATCATAAAAGTCTCTGAAATACTGAATCTTTTAAGCAAATATGAGTTTTAGTTTCTCTCTACAGTACTGCAGTGCTTGAGCAAAAGGAAGCAAAAAGAAAAATGGAGTAGCTTTATCAATTAATTCTGTTTTCTTAGTTTCTTTTTCTTCTGCAGAAAACATCATTTTGATGTGTTCTTTTCAATCCCCTTATTCCCTGAACGCAGAGATCTGGACTAGAATTCCCCAGGAATATTAAATGAAAAAGATAAGATATTCAAGCAAAAGTGTTCGTCTGATGAATGGGACTGGTATGAAAAGAAAGGTCTGTTCATAAGGATGAACATGAGTTTGACCAACAGATATGCTACCAGGCTTGTGTGGAGAGAGGAAAGGGGAAGAAAGATCCAATTTGTCTGCAGAAAACTCAGACAGATGTCTTAGATTAACAGTTATTTATTCCTTATACATGTATAATACCACATCAAAAAAAGTATGTTTTAAATGCCTGTTTCATCTTGCTCTATATATTATTCTTTCTGAAGATGTTAACTAAGTTACTTCCACGTGGCGTACTGTGTTCAGTTCTGGAGCTCCCAGTACAAGAAAGATATGGATGTGCTGGAACATGTCCAGAGAAGGGCCATGAGGATGATCAGAGGGCTGGAGCACCTCTCCTATGAAGACAGGCTGAGAGAGCTGGGCTTATTCAGTCTGGAGAAGAGAAAGCGCCCAGGAGACCTTATTGTAGCCTTCCAGGATCTGCAGGGGTTACAAGAGGGCTGGGGAAGGACATTTTAGGATGTCAGGTAGTGATAAGACTAGGAAGAATGGATACAACCTTGAGGAGGGTAGATTTAGGTTAGACGTTAGGAAGAAGTTCTTCCCCATGAGGGTGGTGAGACACTGGAACAGATTGCCCAGAGAGGATGTGGATGCCCCATCCCTGGCAGTGTTCAAGGCCAGGCTGGATGTGGCCCTGGGCAACCTGGTCTAGTGTTTGGCATCCCTGCCCATTGGCAGGGGGGTTGGAACCAGATGATCTTTGAGGTCACTTCCAACCTGGGCCATTCTATGATTCTATGAAATCATTAGCTGAAGACAAGTCAAAAATGAATAGGACAAGTGTCACGGCCAAGAATTCCACAAAATATCTTCCATCTGGCAGAATTCTGAAACTGAACAATTAATTTACTGTGGATCTGAGGTAATGTCATCAGCGTAAGAAAAGCATGAAAGGACACGTAAGCAAGTGTAAAAAAAAAAAAAAAAGGAAAAAAGGAACAAATAACACACAAAACACTGTAGCACCTTGTTGAATAGAACAGTTGAACAAGAAGTTGCACATTGACCTTGAACAGTCATCACCAACGAAAAATAAGCATTATTATAACCAGACAAGGTTATGTACCTGGCAATGGTACATATTGCAATTCAGCTGTCCCTTAGGAAACTGGCAGTAAAGTAATTTATTGCCCTAGGAACTTATATAACATCATTGGGCTGGACTGGTGAGAACATCAAAAGCACAAAATGATTAGGATAGAATTCATGAAAAGCTGAGTTCTTTACCCCATGGGTGGTAAAAACTGCAGGTGTCATACAGTTTTCATAGCTTATGAATGTAATCAGTAATTACTATAATCAGTAACTGTAAATATTTTCTTTCAAAGAGAGTTAGTTAAAGGTCTGTAGTGGAATAAAAATATTGACAGAATGTATATAAGTGAAAGAAAAAAAATCACAAAAAATATTTTAGTATAGGTCAGTTTTGGAAAAGTGATAATAGTCCAGTTGAAAAGAAATAGAACGTGAAATACAGAACATGAAGTGCTGATGGATGAAATCTGAAACGTTTTCATAACAGTGGATAAAACCAAAAATTATCAGGCCCATCACCCACAAACCCTTTGGTATTCCTAATTCAATCTAAAATCTTTTAATCCAGTTACCTCTATATGCCAATCACTGACATTCTTGAGGTGGATCTTGACAGTTAATCAATGCATCAGAGAAAGACAGCTTAATTTTTAAAGTTCTGCTTGTGTATGCAAACAAACCAGATTTCAATACCCGAAGAAATGATGTATGAATCTTTCATTCTATGATGTAATTTTCTCTAAGTAGAAAATTAGAAATTTCTCTCTACAGGAGAGAAACTTGTTTCATTCCTTTGATTTTTAATACAAAAATACATAGGACAGAAGAACTTTCTATAAGCCAGATGAGGACAGGTATGCTATGATATGGGAGTAGAGAATTTTTTGCATGTCATTTGTGACTGCTTCAGTAGTAGGGCTTATATAGAAATAGAAAAACAGCAAAGTACACATATCCAGGGGATATTTAGTCTCTGCATCAGTTCCTTACTGGAGGATTTGTTGCAACATCCTGTTCCATTAATGTTCAATATACAGGCAAAAATAATATATATTGTATGTAAAACCTCTTCTCACATTCTAGGCAAGGGTTTGTTATGCAGATGAAGCTGTGCTAAATCAAAGGGAAGTGTCCTTTGGGACTTTTTTGTGCAACAAAATTAGAAGCTTGGAAAGTCTGGAGAATACTTAACGAAGATATTATGTATTCTAGTCATTTTAAAACAATGCAACATGTACATCCCCAAAGGCAATCTGTCAATACAGAATAGAAAGCAGTGAGATCTGAACTGAGTCATCCATTTTAATCAACACTATGCAGGATCACATGTGCCATTTCTCCAAGTGTTATTCTGCCTTATCACTTAAATACTCAATACATGTATGATCCTCAATTACACAAAATCCACTTTGTCTTACAGGCAAGACATAAGCATAGACATGAACTGTTTCAATGTAAATGAAGAATGTAATTAAAACAAACAATTTGCACTCAATTGCTTATTCACTAGAGCTTCCTTAAAAGAAAGGATGCCTTACAACATACCTGACTTCAGCACTCTGACTTTTAAAGCCTTTTCATGTACCAGAGGACAGAATTCATTATCAAAATAAATAAACATGTATATGTTACCTTTTTTAGTGTGTGGTGTCATGTCTTGTGTAAATGTAGTGGAAGTAAACAGAAATATAAGGGCAAGGCTGAAGTACAAGCATTCAGTGAGTGCAGTCCTTCTCCTTCTGAAGGGGAGTGAGACAGGCATTACCAGATGGATTTGCTGATTTTTTTTCCAGGTTGCAGGGCTTTCCCATTAGTAGGGAGGGCAACACCAGCATTTGTTAGGGAAGGAATATACACAGCCTGGCAATAATTAATCTGCCTCAAAAGCTTAATGCACCAAGGATTGTCTACCTTTCTATTGGAAGTGTCTTTCTTACCATTTTGGGGAATAGAAACTTTGCAGGTACTGTACAGAATGATGTTGGATGGCTGTCAGTCCTCAGTATTCAGTTTCGATGATGGAGCAAACCCAAAATGACTTAGGTGACAGTGAACACTTGTCAATATTCTCTTACAGTGTTTCATGTACAAATTTTCCTACCAGCTGTTCAGGAACACAGAATCCTGTCAAATATTCTGTCTTCTTTTCATTTCTCCATTCTGGAGACATGTGTCTATTCTGTGGTAGGTTATTATATTATATTATATTATATTATATTATATTATATTATATTATATTATATTATATTATATTATATTATATTATATTATATATCATATATTATTATATTATATTATATTATATTATATTATATTATATTATATTATATTATATATCATATATAATATCATATCATATATCATATCATATCATATTATATTATATTGTATTATTCAGTATCATGTGAGGGAACTGTGGTTGCTCGATCTGGAGAAGAGGAGGCTGAGGGGAGATGTTCTCACTCTCTACTGCTATCTGAAAAGAGGTTGTAGTAAGGTGGGGGCTGGTCTCTTGTCCCAGGTGACAGGACAAGAGTAAATCGCTTCAAGTTGCACCAGGGGAAGTTTGGGTTGGATGTGAGGAAGTATTTCTTCACTGAAGGAGTGGTTAAGCATTGAAACAGATTGCCTATGGAAGTGGTGGATTGAGTCACCATCCCTGAAAGTGATCAAGATCATGTAGACTTTGCACTTTGCAACACATTTTAGTGGGCTTGGTAGTGTTGGCTCTATGGTTGGACTTGATGATCTTAGAGGTCTTTTCCAATCTAAATGATGATATGATCATCTTCCACATGAAGACAGTCAGCATTTAAAATGTATAATACCCAAATCATGCTGCTCTGACATCTCTTTCTATGTTTCAAAGAAGAAACATGCTTACAGTTGCCAGTACTATCTCTTCTCTGTCAACACAAATGAAGATGCCAACAGATATAGCAATATTAGCTTGTAAAGTGTATCTCAGATGGTTTCTAAATAATCAATTATATCTACCGAATACATTCTTCAGCTTTCCCTCTAGCAGACTGGTTGCATGGGTCAGCTCACATAATAAAGATCCAGTATTTTAAACTATATCACATAATCATAGAATCACCAAGGCTGGAAAAGATCCCCAGGATCACCAAGTCCAGCCTATGAACCAACAATATGGGATCAGCTAAACCATGCCACTAAGTGCCACATCCTATCTCAAACACCTCCAGGGATGGCGACTCCACCACCTCCCTGGGCAGTCCATTCCAGTGCCCAATCACCTTCTGCATGAGGAAGTGCTTCCTAATGTCCAGTCTAAACCTCCCTTGTTGCAGTTTCAGGTCATGCCCTCTTGTCCTGTCACTAGTTGCCAGGGAGAAGAGCCTGACCCCTACCTGACTACAACTTCCTTTCAGGTAGTTGTAGAGAGCGATAAGAAACCCCCTGAGTCTCCTCTTCTCCAGGCTGAACAGC
>VWZO01000716.1:501965-654813 GCA_013396975.1 Bucco capensis | reverse complement strand
AGAAGGGAGGAAAATTTGCTTGCACAAGAGGTAAGAACAAAGATGAAGTAATACCACATTATTGCACCTGGCCAACTTTAGACAATTTTAGTGGGTACCACATAATTGCTAGAACCCCTGAGGAGTCTACAGAGGAGTGAGGCAGGCAGGAGTGCACTGCTGGGCTTAGGGTCTCATAGGTGTTGTGCCTTGCTACCATACAATAAGCTTGAGCCCTGGAGGGTTTCAGGGTGTCTGTGTCTGGAGGTGCAGGGCAGTTGCTCTTCCCCATAGAAGTAATGGGCAGCTTGTGTATAGAGGCAACACGTGGAAGAAGCCCAGCAGAGATGCAGGTAGGCTACTGGAGAACAAAGAGAAGGAAAGGGGAACAATACATGAGGCCAGAACCCTTTGGGATGCTCTGCAGGAGGTGATGGGAACATCCAGGTGAAGCTCTTTGGGCTGGGTCTGTAAAGAGATGGGGGTTGTTTGCACAGGCAGAATAATTTGTTCCCTGATTCTCGACAGCTGTTTCCTGGGGAGAGAAGGGTACACGTTACAATTATCCCGTTAAAGCTGCAGAGAACAGTATATTCTCTGTGACATTTGGAAGGGAGAGGCTATTTACTCCAAATTTTGTGTGCCCTGGGTGTCCTGGATTGTGATGCCCTTGTGGGACCGGAGATGGAGGGAGAGTTCCCAGGAGTGTGTGTGTGCCCTGTGCAGCCAGTCATCCATGCTGGCTGAGGTGGGAAGCTGCCAGAGATGGCTGAGGCTGGTGCCTATGACCTCTGTGTCTGAGGGAAAGAGCTGAGAATTTATACTCACAATGAGAAGTACAAATAAAGCATTTATAATGTATGGACTTTTCCTGCTCTCCAAAACATTCAGGCTCTGAGTAATCTCTTGCTTCAAACTGAGGCTCAAGCTGAAAATATCAAGGGACACTAAATCGTGAACAACTATTAAACAGCCTTAAAGACTTGTATGGGAAACTGTGTCTGCTCTCTGTTTCTAAGCCTTCCACAAACAATGTGAATCTGAGCTATTTATCAGGAGGTCTTTAGTGCTGGAAAGGGAAGTGAACATTTAAACTATTTCACAAAATAAAGAGGCACTTTAAGAGGCCATTTGTTTTTCAGGGCATCCAACTAAAAATAAATCTTCCTTTAAATAGCTTTGAAAAGAAGACAAGGGGAAGAGATCTTGCCCTTGCTGAAAATAATGAGAATCTTTTTGCTAGCTTTTAGGGTTAGGGTTTCCTCTGGCATCTGATACTTGACCTAGGTAAGCCAACCTTGGAATCAGTGGAGGACCAAGGATTATGTTATGTTCAATGACAAAGCTGGTGGGAGAGAGACTGCATGTTAGAAAATTCTACTGGGGTTGTTTGGCTAATCCTTTCCACCCCAGAAGCACTACAGGAAGAGAGTTCCTTCCACCCCTGTTCTCACTGCTTTATGCAACAGTTATGTTAACAAGGATGTCTATTTGACAGAGCAATTCTAGGCCACATAAAATACTTTAATTTGATTTTGGCTTGCATCAGAACAAAACCCCATTGTTTGCAAGATTTCCACAGAATACCTCTAAGTCGTGTTCTGTGAGCAGTTTCTCATGATTCTCAAATTCTGGCGGATTTGTATATTTGCTTGCTTGATTAAATTCTTATTTTCACCCAGACAAATCTGGCAAAATACGTATAGGTGAAGGCCAGCCTCTGGTTGATTATGTAAGGGAAAAGAAATCCCTACTAAGAATATGTTTATCACTTTAAGGTACTATGAGGTGGTGCAGAGTACAGTGAAAGCAACTTGTCTGATGTTGGCAGAGCAAAGTGCCTTGTCTTCCTTCTCTGAAACTGTATTTTCTAAGTGGAAAACTCTGGAGCAGTGTTTTATAAGAAATATAACAGCTGGTATGTCATCTTTTTCTGTTAATTCTGTCTTCTTTGAGCATTACTTACTAGTTAGGGAAGCATGTGGTCATGAATGAGATCAAGGAATGAAATTCTAAGCACACTGCATGCAGAGTTGTATTCTCTTGGTGCTTCTTTCATTAATGTGCAGGAGGGAATGTGGACCAGGTTTGCCATGAATAGTGCAAATATTGTTACTGTGTAAATATTGCGGAGATATGAATGTATATAGGAGCAGAGGTAAAGTCAATACACCTGACACACATAACAACTGCAGTCCATCTTCTATGCGGTCCTGGAAGGAGAACTGTTTTAAGCCACTGTAAAAGCAGGGAACGTTTCAGCATGCAGATGGCAGCCCAGTCTAAAATCTAGTTTCTGTTTTGTGCTGAGCACCTTTGTAAGTGAGCCTTGAGGAACACAAGGGGAATGACAGAAGCAGTGTGAGGGGGAAGAGGAGGGATATGCTATTCTTCAGGATTGAGACCTCTCTTTGAACTACCTCTCTTTATGCCTAATAGCTTTTCTATAAAAGCTGATTGGGGAGCAAGGTTGGAATAAGTATGAAAGTAGTAAAGTATCTCATCTTTTGGCTTAATAATGCTCTTGCATAGGCTGCTGTGAATTGGACAGACTTTGTTATTGATGTAAGAGTGCTGAGTGAATTTTGAAACTGGTATGGGTGAGAATCGACTTCTCTCATGTCTTTTAATTTCCAATGTCATCTTCTGTGGCTGAGGTTCTGTAGATGAGACCAGTGTTCACTGGCAAGATCATCTAGAGTGCAGAAAGGAGAAAAAGGCCATGACCCGAGCAGTAGTGTTTTCTTTTGGTGTCAGTGACTGAAGAGCTGGAGTCAGGTGAAGCCATGGGTTTTCTGGAGTTTACAGGGTTTATCAATGACTCTGAAGTCTAAGAGTTCTCATCATCAGCTTGATTTTTTTTTTCCGCCCAGAGAGCAAGCAGGGTTCAGAGTCCTTTTTTTTTCCTGAGCAAAGTTTCTCTGCAGCCCAAGACTGGTTGGGCTGGGTCTGAGAGAGTAGCCTCCAAGTTCATCTCAGCCCAGAAGTCATCTGCCCTCCTGGGCCAGTGCCCAGCGACCTTCTTGGCATTGGGAAGCATACATGGTAATCTGTGGCTGTGGCTTCTCTTTCCTTGTGGATGGCTGTGATTACTGCTATGGCTTACTCTGCTTTGGGAACTTTCTTGCTGTAACTGCATCAGTTCTAGGACTTAGGTTGATTTAAGATGATTCTTAAAATCACTCCTCTTTCCCCAACACTAGTGTATATGTTTAGCTTTCCAAGTGTAGACTGTCCTCATATTTTCTTCTCTACCCCAGCTGGCTTTTCTGTGATTTTTTTTTTAAGTACTTTTGTAAAGTAGTAAGAGGCTAAGCACCACTCTGTAAACCTAAACTCTCTGGATCTGACAGTCTTTACACTGTCTACGGTACTTTGTGTTGCCTGAAGTACCATATTGATTAAACCACAGTCTGCAGAAGTAAGTATATGTAGAATATTAATAGCTCCTACTCTAGGGAGAAAAAAGACTGTAAATTAATAGATTCATTGTATTTACCTCATAAACCATGAGGGCTTGAAGTACAGCTGTAACCCTCCTCCCACAACACATACTTCACTTTGAATGTCTATAGAAGGCCTGACCTACTCAAATTTAAAAGCTGTGGTACTGGACAAGCATATCCATATATTCTGGGTCATGTTGATGCCAAAAATTCTGGAAAATAGATACTTGGCACAGAGTTAATAGAGAAAGATAGAGTTACCTTTAATTGGAAGCTTCCACACCTTCAGGATGTTCAATATGGACGTGCGCGCCCACCCCAAGGGATTACACCTTTTATAGATTTTTATTGGTAATTAACATATTGATAACTATAGCCAACCCTGGCATTAGGTTTACCAATGGCCCACCCCCGGTGGTCTTCAGCTCGGCCCCTCGGAGCGGGCCCACGTGGGGCTTGGCCCTCTTCTGTTGTTTAGTCTTCAGGGTATCTGCAGGTGGTTTCTTCAAAACATCATGTCCGTGGCAAGGCATGGGAAAGTCCAAAACAGCCCTTTAGGAACAGGCCTAGTGGCTTCTAATATGTGAACAATTCAGGAAGCTTCATAAGTCTCTGCTAATCCTAAAAATCTACAGAATGTGCCCAAATCTTTAGGCATCAGTGTAGTTAGAATATTGCAAAGTTGCGGCTGGAATAGTAGTTCTCTGTAGCATCCAGGGTAGTGCTGAATCAGTAAATCCTTGGTGGTGCTGCTGGGCATGAGTCTTGAAAAATAATAGCTAACTTTCATGCTTCTTTGTTCTTGTTGTTCCTCCTTACAGTTGCTTTCTGCATTTCTGAATGCAGGAGTTGCTGCCGTAAGGGAGGAGTATGATTCAGGGATTTAAAATCCAATTTGAAGACGTAATGAACTTGAATTCTGTGTGAGTTGCTTAGGGAATCAAGGTCAGTGTGTGGTGTGAGCTGATAGTACTTGATTTGCTGATCAGTGCTGAGTAGTTCTAGTTCTTTTGGTTCACAAGTCTCTTAAGATGGGCTGCTCAGGTATTTGTAGAATGTTCTTAGTAGACATTTAGATGAATGCATGTGTTGTATGCTCATCACTAACCTCTCTGGTTAGCATTTTGGTTCTATAAATATTGGAATCTTTATCTGTATTTGGAATATTTCAGGCATTTTTCCATTTCCTGCTCTTCATTTTTTGCCGTAAATGAGCACAATTTTAGGCAGCTATTGGATTGGAAAGTTATTGCAGGAAAAGGTTCTTTTGTTAATGCTTGCAGGGTTCTCTCTCTGCTGGCAAACCAGCAGTTTACTCACAGTGTTGAGTCTGATTGCCACCTTAACATGACTAAAATAACTTATACTCTTTGCAGCCAGAAATGGTAATGTGAGAGTTACTGTCTGGAGGCTATCCACAGTATTTTCCTCCTGTGTCTGCCACTGAAGCCCATTTTTTTGCTTTGTTGTTACACTGTAAGATGCCTTTTGAAGCTTTAGCATACTGCTCTTGGTATCTTCTGTGGCTGCCAATTGTAAGATATTTAACTTTTTAATGGAAACATTACAATCTTTCAAGCAAAACCTCAGTGCTAACACCAAAGGGGTGGTGCTGTTTGTTTCTTCTGAAATAACTGATAAGGTTCTGAGTTTATCCCCTTCACATCACAAAAGATCTCTGAGTTTTACAGTTTGTTCCTTTTCTTTCGCACCTGGACACAGCCTTTGGAGGAATCATTACAGATTGGTGGTGTGACCCTGTCAGGTGCTGTGTCTATTTCACTGGGGTTCCCATTGCTTCCTCAGGGCAAAACCTTGGTCTTTTGTTGTTGTGTTGCTGTCATGCAGCTGATACACTGTTGAGCCAGTGATAATCCCAGACATTTTAGATACCTGTTTGTTGCTGGTTACTTTCAGTTTGCACAACACAAGCACCACCAGGTTCCTCTGTATTTACCTCAGTTCTACATTTCACACAGAATTTCAGCTGAATGAAGAGAATTAGTCAGATGTGAATTTAGATGAGGACCTGAGCCCAGTGGAGGCTCAAATCCAGCAAGTCAATTGCTGAGTGCACACTGCCTTGTAGAACTAATGCTTATTGCATATTTACACCACTTAAGTGGCTGGTTATGATAGTAAACAAGCACAGTGAATTAGGCAAAATGAAATATTCTTTGACACTTAATAAGCAACAAAGTGAAGAACACTGCATGAGCTGTATCAAGTAGAGCTAAAGATATGTTATTTGAACTAGCATGCATCTCTGATCTTAAGTATTTTTTGGTTTGGGCTTGGGGTATCAACAAAAAGGGACTGGTGCACATCCTGGAAGAGTGAAAATCTTTCATTAATGAACATCTCCAAGTGTGATGCATTGGCCAAAGAAGAGAAGGCCTGAGAGAAAATTCAAATTAAAGTTCAAAGCCTTAAAAAGTGGAGTGGGAAAATGATTTGGAAAGAAATGAACAGAAGTCATCATCTAGCATACTGTAAAGAAAACAAAAGAATTACTGTTGCCATTTCATCCTTTGTATGTGGGGTGAAAACCATAATTTGTTTCTGTGAGATTTCTGAGCAACCAAATCTGACAATTGGAAACCACTAAAGAGGCAAGCTGCTGTTTTAATGAGCACCTTCTGCATCACAGCTTCTGTGGAGAAACCAGAACCTACAGAGCCTCATGGTGTGTCAGCAAATCTCAATCTGTGCACAGACGTGTGCCTGAGTGCACACATGCGCCACTTTTCTTTTCTTGCTTTCTCTTAAGAAGGAACATTGTATAAACAAAGCTTGTAGTAGAAATTAGAGCAAAACTATATTTAACGTGGGGACTTGGGAATCTCAGTGCTGGGTTTTGTGCAGAATATTAACGTTTCAGTTTTCTTCTTGTTTCTAAGTGATTTCTTCTAACCTTGTCACTTGAAATTCTTTTGAGTCTGGAAGGTATGCAAGCTGAAGTGGGTGCTGGAAGGGCAGCAAGCGTTATATGAAGAAAATGGGACACAATTCCCCAACCTCTGTTTTCTGAGGACTCAGAAAAAGCTCTGAGTTTTCCAACACAGGTGAAGGGCATTAGGCAGCATATGGGAGACAGAGTCTTGTTAGAAGAACGGAATTTGTGCTGCATCGCATCCTGGTTCCCTTATAGTTGCTGGGTGCTTATAGCAGGCTGTGAAAGCTGCCTGAATCTGTGGTCTGTAGCATCAAATGCTATAAAGAGGGAAGGGATGTCCTTGCTAGCAGTGGAACGGTTGAGAATAAAGCTGTCATGCCTTGCTGCTTCTACTTTTCTCTCTCTGATGGTAGCAACCTACCTTTACTTATCTCGATACAAATGCAACCTGGCAGGTCATACCAAGGGCTGGATTAACTTGTTTAGCAATTCTTTTGGCCTTCTCAACCAGCATTTTTTTCTGTGTCTGTCCTCCTCTCAGTGATCTTGGGGAAGTTAGCTGTAATTGGTATTTCTATATGCTCAAGATGTTGTCTTCACTCTTCTGGGAATGGTCCTAAACTTGGTCCCCTTCTTGTGAGGTGTGTCCAGTAGAGTAGTATGTTTTTGTTACAGCTTTGAGTCCCTACTCACAGCTGCTTGGAGTTGGCAGCATAAGTATAAGCAGCTCTTCAGGGAAATGCTGCTTAGTGCCTGTAAGAGAAGAGTTTGTCAGATGACAAAACCAGACTTGCTTGGAGGAAAATGCCTCAATTATAGAAAATGGTCTTGAGTGTTACCTGGTTTATCCCATCTTGTATCTCTTCAAGCTAGCAGTTTTATTTGTGTTCTTCATCAGATCATAGGTACTCTCCCACTTGTTCATGTGCAGAATTGTTAGGAGGCCTAGCACAGGATTGTCTTAAGTCTGTAGTCTATCCTACTGCCTGATAGGTAAGCAAAAGGCCCAGAGGAGGGAGTTGTGAGACTGGATCCCATTGGGAGGCACAATGCGAGTCCTGGCAGGTTCAGCCCCAGAAGTCTCTTCTTGAGTGAATTTAGAAACGTGGTCTTTGAAACATACAGCCTTCCCTCTTCTGGCAGAAATACATTTTATGTACTTTTCATTCTTTGTGAATTGTATGTTTAAAAGAAATAATCTATGATATGGCAGTTTATTTCTTTTAAACATACAATTTCACAAAGAATGCAAACAGCCTTGTTGTCTGTAGCTGTCTCAGGAGAGTAACTAGCTGACCCACTGATCACACTGGCATGACTGATCCTACCTTCTTCTGGTTGGATGTCTAGAAGGGTGAAGATGACACCTCAAACTCTGATGTGTGTTTTTATGCTACCTTCAGTGGGGTTGTGTCAGATGTTACAAGCTGAGGCTCTAGGCTCTGAATGACTGGCTGGTGGAGTACTTTTTTTTCCTTTTCCTGCTGTATTTTCCAGATTTTTGCAGGTATGGAGACCAACTGCCTTGGTGAAGCCAGGGCTTCAAAAAGCAAAACTCCTACAATGCTGACAGAGCCAAGAATTCCCCCCCCCCGCCAGTCTCTAGCATTAATGTTGGCTGGCAGAACTTGCTTTGAATTTTTAAGTGTATTTAATGCATCATAGCTTGTTTGTGGTGGGGAAGGAGGGACCCATGTAAAAAGGGACCTAGGAGTTACGTACTTCAGCTGTAATAACTAAAAGCAGGAAAGTGGAGAAACTAATTTGCAAAGCCACACTTGAAAATCTTTCTAGCATAACGTCATTGGTCCAATTATCTGTCAAAAGATTTAGTTCAATTACTTTTTTTAAGCACTCCTGTCAAGATGGCCTTGCTTGTTTCAGGATTTTGGTACTCTAAGGAGAGGTTAAGGAAGAATGAATGCTAATTCTGTCATTAACCCCTGTCAGACAACCTTCAGCACATATTATTCCTTGAAAACTCCTTTAGCATTGTTACTGTGGGGAATCAATAGGCATAAAAGCACTCATGGGAACATAGAATTTGGGAGGAGGGTGGAAATCCACTGCTTATTTATAGCTCACAGTACAGTAAGGTGAGAGGGAGAAAACTTCAGTTTTAAGTGGTAATTTTGAAGTAATTGAATAGCAGCATAATTGTCATAATGTAAAAGATTAAAGAGAGTTCCTTACATTTTATTCACACAACAGTAGGCTCATAGTAAAATTACAAGGGAAGAATATTTAATGTAATAACCTTAAATTAATTTTCAGTGAACTGCAGGACATTGCATCCTTTTGCTGGTTTATCATGTTGAGTGAATGTTCAGTGCTGCAGGGATCTTAGCTGGTCCCAAAGTTTCAGGGTGCCTCTGGGTGGGCAGATGTGGTACAGCATTTAAGGAGTAATTCTGTTTTGTTGACCTTAATTTGGGCTACTAATGCAGGTAGTTTTATATGTTCCTGTTTAAAAGAAACTGCTCAAATATGTTTGCTGAGTCTTCTGATGCAAATAATATTTTCACACTGATTTAGATGACTGCACACTTTGTCTGAGAATAAGGGTCCTGGCCTGAAGTGTATCTGATATGAGATGAGTTCCTTGAGTCTAAATAGATTAAGCCACTTAAAGGCCTGTGACTTCAAGCTAAGCATATATTCAAGGACTCTAGCTTATAATTAAGGATCTCACTCTTTCATTTATATAAATATAGACAGAGAGATGGGCTTTGCTGAGTTCAGCTTCGTTCTACCTGGTTTTAAGTGCAGATGAGGAGCCTCAGTTTGCTCTTGCTGTGTCTTCTTCAATGACCTCGTAAATGAAAATTGGAATTAGTTCCAATAATTGTATAAAATTAAAAGCACAATTCTAAACTAAATATTTTTCTTTTAATGTATGTAATATAAAGTAGGTAAAGTTCACAAGAGAGGCAAATTTTATCTTTTTAATAAAAATCCAGACACCTGTATTGATTGATTTCTGACTTTTGTTCACCTTTTCTTTACCTTTTATAGGAGAAATCTCTGGAATAGCATTAATTCATTGTAGGAGCTTTTACAGGGTCACCAGTGGGAAAATAAGGTTGCTAAGAGAAATTCCATTAATAATGTTTTCTATCTTTTCCTGAGCAATGCAAAGTTTTTTTAAGCCTGTGGCCTGTATGCATAAGGCAAAACTAATCATGACCATCAGGGTCTCTTCCTTAAATAACATACAAAAATCTGTCAGATTAGACCCATACAATTTCAAATTAACAGTTAAGCCTTGTGATTTTTTTAAAAGAAAAATAATATTTTCAGAGTGTCATTTAAAAAAATCCAACCCTTTTGTGTGGTACTCAGAGATAAATTATTCATAGACAGTTACTTTGAACCATTATGTTTTCTTACCTCTGCATAAAAATAAACCCAGAACTCACTGGATTAAGCCATTGCCCTGTAATGATTCTCTGAGAAATGTTTAACTGTAGCTGCTGCTTTGTTGTAGTGAAGAGCTGTGATTCAGACTTCATACTATGTTTGCATTTCAGCTGTCACAGAAAGTGAAAGATGAAGCCTCTTGTTCCCTTGGTTCTTGTGATCAGTACTGTAGTCAGCATGAATTTGAAGCTCGTGTCAAAGAGAAATTCTGGTAAGTTGCAGAAAAATGTTTTTATTTTTGAATCTGAACCTAGTGCTCATGCAATCAAGCATTTTAGAAGGCTGCTTTGTGCTTTGCATATATACTTCATGTTCTCTTCTGCAAAAAAAAAGTCATAATCAGTATGATTTTCTTACCAGATGTTATAGGATGAATTCTCTCACTCTAATGTTCTGTTGATATGACTGTAAGTTGAAGGTGTCCTTATGTTTGTTTATTTAAAGAAAAAAAAAAACCCAACAAAAAAACCCTTGATCTGACTGAACACCCATAAAGGTAATAATGACTTTGGTATTGTTGTAACATCCAATTTTTTTACTCATGCTAAGGGGTTTTCTTAACTGGGAGTGGCTTGTGGTGACTTTTAAGTCTGGATGACTTTTTTGTACATTGAAAGGATATCTTCCAGAGAGGCATGCCTGCTCTGTGTGTAATCATATACAGAGTTAACTGGGAAGAACAGGTAATCTCTGATTAGGCAGTGGAAGGGAGTGGGAACTGGTTTATGTTTACATCTGCTTCTGAAACCCACTAGTAGTAACAGAACACTTCAAAGAAGCATTAGAGCATCTCCTTCTAGGACAGACAATTGATCTGGAAAATATTTCATCTCTATTAGAGCCTGAAGTAACTTCTAGTCCGTGTAGCTCTGCCCCTTCAGAGGCAATAACTACATGCGACTGTGTGCATTTCTCAAGTAAGCTGTGAGTTTGGAAGTTTGGGCAGACAAATCGTTTAGTTGCAGTGTTGCAGAGCATTGTTAGTCTCCTAGAGCCTTGTGTATGTAGGTGGATAACCGATGCGGGATAAATGTACTTTTAAATTTGCTTGTTAACTTCCTCATTTTTTCCCCACTAGTTGTGTGCTACTATGTACAAGTATGAGGGCTTCAACTGATCTTACTGCCCTTAATGTCTTCAGCCAATGCTAATGGCAATGCAGATAGAAACAGAAATTACTGACTTAATTGGTGTGTCCAGTTTTAAGTTTAATTTTTGCATTTCTTGAGAGCAGAAAAGTTGTTGGTCTGCCTATTACGAAGAATTAGATGTGACATCCAAGGCTAGGAAGTGTTACTCTGGGAACTACCAGATGCTGTGCTGAATTCTTTGTGCAGGGCTAGAAAGTATAAATGAATGTTGCTAAATTGAACTAGTCTACAGCCTTTTGTGGTGGTTATTGTCCCCTGAGCCCTGTTTGCCCTGTGAGAGCAGTCATGGATATTGGGATTTGGCTTGATCCAAACTCTGCTTAGGGTGATGGTGTCCCTGTTTTTCAAAACTGCTATTACTGGCCTGGATGGGAGCCCCTCTGAGGTCTGTAATCTGTGTAGTTGAGCAGCCTTGATTCACTGATGCCAGGCAACACCACCTGGCTGCAAGGAAGGGCCTTTGCATTTCCTTTATCAGAAGTACAAATCTGTAGAAGTAACATGCCTGTGGTTATGGCATCATTCAGCTGGTGGTTTACCTCTAATTATGTTTTAGTTTTGTTGTTTTTTGTTTTTTGTTTTTTTTTTTTTAAAATCTGCTTTCTTTGACTCTGCAGAATGTCTTGTGTTATTGGCAGCTGTTGACAGTATCAATTCAGGTTGAATACTGGAAAGAAAAATGCTTTAAAAGTTAGACTGCCTGTTGCTAAATATAACCCACTAGAGAACAGCTGATTCTTTTTCATTTGGTTGAGCTGGTATATGTTGAGTATAAGATGAAGGGGAAAAAAAGCACATAAAGTAAAATTATAGTTTCTTTGCAAGTATATGATCATGTAGTTGCTTTTCACCTTCAATATTCATTCTGTTATTTGTGCTGATTTTTAGGTTGCTGTGTGGAACAAACTATTGATTTCTTTTCTTTGCTTTCTCTTTTTCTGCCACATTGGATGTGAAATACATTCTGTTTCTGTGATTTCAGCACTGGGAGCAAAATGGATAATTTGACTCCCTTTCTGTAAGGGGTCGTTAGATATGAAGGACTGTTGTTTGACTGCTTGGGGCTTCACTAAGTATTGTATGTTGTCAAAGGACAGATGCTCCAGAGGCTTCTGAACTTTAACTATTTGTATTGTTGTTTAAGTTGAAGATCAGAGACAGTGGATGGATGCAGCCAGGCAAAAGCATGAGGAAACAATCAGACCACATTGCTTGATAGGGTAACAGTAGCTGTAGTGTGCTGGTGCTGTAGTTCAGGATCTCTGTTTTTTTTTTATTTACTGGTGTCTTAATAAAGGAGAGTGGGAAGGGAAAAGTAATGTAATGGTTATTTGTGGGCAGCAGCACTGCAGTGTAAACAGCAGGATGTCTGAGAGCAGGAAGACTGTTTTAGCTGCAGATGAGAGCCAGGGTGGGGGAGTGGATGAGGTGCCCAGATGATGCCGTGTGGACAGAATTCTTGCAGCAGTGTTCTGAATGGATGTTGTAGTCCTGGATCTTGCTGGCTATTGGTATGGAGATCTGTAAGCTGGTGAGCATCCTTAAAAGGGGAAGGGGAAATTGTGCAGGCATTTATGTAGAGCTGTGTGAGGCAGTGCCCAGAAAGTGCTGACACTGATGATAAAGACAGATTTGGGCTACTAGGGTACTAAACCAGCAAAATCAGGGTGTTGGTGCCTTTGCTGACTTATGTAGACTGGCATTTTCCAAGCAATACATACAATTGTTGCATGAATGGCCAGAATTGTGATTAGTGTTAAGCACAAGAGCAATTATGAAGTTGATTAGCGTATGTGTAATGTAATGTAATAGAATATATCTTGTTTAAGGGGTAGGGAGAATCTAAAGAGAGCTGAATTGAAGAGACTTGGGGTAGAGCAATCGGGTGTTGTCTTTGGGTATTGCAAAGGCATCATGAAGACAGAGGCAGTCAAAAGAGGGGCAGAATATCCACAAGGGCGTTATCAGTGACTCTGAAATTGCCTTAGAGAGAACAAGTCTTTGGCTAGGAAGGCATCTTTAGAGACACCTTCCAAGCAAAGGAGTAGAAACCCCAGGGGAGAAGGCTTAGGATGAGAACTCCAGACAGCAACTGCAGACAATACACAGGGACTGGACAACAGGCAGGAGTTATTGAAGAGCGATCAGAAGTGTAGGATCTAAGGAATCAAACGAGAGGTGGTGAAATGGTGCTCTGGTTGCAAGCATTGAGTTAGTTTGGTGAAGAAACAATCCACATGGAAGGGAAGGGAAAAATAGAATGGAAAGAGATTTGTCCTGTGTCCTTTACTTGCCCTTTGTCACAGGTACAGGTGACCATATTTCCATTTGGAGAAGACAAACAGGAGTGCGTGTGAGGGCTGCAGATAGGTTTTAGAGTACCTTGCCTTGCTGCAAAAATGACACAGAAACTTGTAGCAAGACAAATTTGTTTGGCTGCTTCTCACTTGAGATATGGTGCCAGAATAATTAAAATGGGTGAGCTAATTTAATTATGCTAGTCATATTCTTCTTTACAGGCAGCAACTTCCAGATGCTCCAGAAGAAATCTGTCATGTCTACAGAGTAATGATTGCTGTTTGTGGTGGAAACAGAACAGTTTGCCTCAAGCATCTGTGTGAATGTAATGTTGACTTAAGTTTCACAGGCATTTCTTAATATTAAGAAGCTTTTCTGAAAGCTGCAGGTCGTCCTTTTTGCCTGCTTTAAGAAGTAAACCAAAGCAAATAGCTAATGCTGGGACTGCAGCCTTAGCAATATCCTAGAAAGGGTGTTTTACAGGTGGAGTTTATACAAATAAATGGAGGATGTGGGAACTGCAAGCTTCCCAGCTGGTAGGTGATTTCCTTTTAATCTGATTAAGGGACTTCTTTTCCCAAGCCCTTTGTATGTAGAGCTTTGAATAATTGTAGCAGGGAATATAAAACCAATTAAAACATCATTGCATTTTTTAAGCAAAAAAAATTTCAGATTATAGGTTCTGTTTGACTTACTAGACGTAATTCCATTAGTGAGTAATTGATGCCACTTATTGTTGCTGTATTTATTTGCTGAGCTGAAATACCTTGTCTCAGCATGCTAGAGCTACAGAGGGCATGCCAGCCTTGTGTGGAGGAGCATGGGCAGACATGCCCAAGGCTTCCTTGAGGCTGCAGGGTGTAGAGATGGTAATAGTCTCTCTGCAAGTTAACAGGGTTTAATTGGCTCAGGCCTGGCACTGGCATGTCCTACAACCTACAGAGCCAGAGTTTCATATCTTCTCTGCAGTGTGTCAGATGGATGTGCTCTGGGATTCTGGCCTTCCTTCTCCTCCGCTTTACCTTTGGGCCACCCAAAAGGTAGTCATGTGTCAGAGGAGCAAGTGCATATCATCCCCCACCCACACTGTCACCCTCCATCTGCATCCAAATTTGTCAGCAATGGCTTGGGAGAAAGAGGACTTGACTAGAAGTATGCATGCCTTGCTGTGTATGGGCATAGCCAAGTTGCCTTAAATTCTGTCATTGATGTTGTAGTGGCTGGCGTGTTGTGCTTTAAAACATTCATTTAAAACCTGTTGGCTTGATATTTGTGCCTTCTAAATGTCATGCAACTGTGGTCTGCTATAGGTGTTTCTTCAGGAGACCTTCACTTTCCTACTAGTTGCAGTGCTCTAGCCTAGGATTTCCCACTGCCCTTTTCTGTGAAGCTCAGTCTTCTTTTATTGTTGCCTGATCACTTTGGCCATGAAAACCATGACATACATGGAACTGGAGGTGTTTTTACTTCACAGAGCCCTGAGAGGAACTGCAGTATGAGCACACACAATTGCAATTTGCTTGTTGTTTGCTATTGCATCTGCCCAAGGAGCTGACTTCTGACCCCGATGTAAAATGCATGGCTATGAGCCCTCCTAATTTCTGAGATAACAAGTGATGCAAAAGTGGCTTTCAGCTTTTGCTTCTGCAAATAACATGCAGACAGAGAGGAAGTGGGAGCTTGGCAACACTAATCAGCACACACTGCTCTCTTACTTTTCCCAGAAGATGTTAAGATATTCACAGCTACAGCAAACAAAAAAACTGGAATCACTATTGTTCTATGCTGTCATCAGTGCAGGAGTATACAGTCCCTCTTGCATACAATTGTATCTGCTCACAGGTTCAATGTCTGCTCTCCATCTGTTCAGTTTGCATCAGTGGGAAGCGAGGACCCAGGCTCCTGCACTCAGTCAGGTCTCAGGGGGCAAGCTGTGAAGCACCGGTAGTCTGTGCACCTCATTATGGAAGTCTTAGCCCTGATTTCCTCTCCTCTAGACAGAAAGTGGCATTGCAACTAGACAGACCTATCTGGGAGACAGCTGGCAGCATTCAGATGTTCTGTTTGCTGGGGGGGGGGGGAAGATGCAAAGAGGAGAACAAGAAAGGAAATAATCTGCTAGTGGTTTGGGGTTTTTTCAGTGACCTCAACCTGACAGGGTTTAAATATTGAACTTATTTAAACAAATTTTTAGCTATTACGCTCATTTAAAATGAATTCATATATAATTAAAGCAATTAAAATATTGAACTGATACTCAAATATTTAAGCTAGAGCCCTTTCCCAAAAGGGAAATCACAGCTATATCTGAATAAAATAAATGAACACAATTAAATTGTTCCAAACTGCAGTAAATCACTAAGGTAGGATCTTTAGGGATAGAGGGAAATAAGCAAATCTTCATTCGCGAAGCCTAGCCATGATGATGATGACAAGAAATGTCATTTCCTCAGTTAAAAATCTGTAATGTTCCACTTCGCAATGGGCATCATGTCAGTTGTTTGGATATCTGTCTATATCTAGCCACAGCATGTTGGAGTTTAGTATCTGAACCTCTAGTAGACATATCATCGTGATGGAGAAATGCCTTTCATTGGATAATATGTTTTTTCCTCCCCAAGATGAGGCCTTTTAAAATGAAGAAAGTATCAAGGCATCTTTGCTTTTTCTTTAAGATCTTAAATAGAAAATTTAAGAGCAATCATAATTTCAGTATTTCTATGCTTAGTTTGAGAGTATGTGAGAATTTCTTAGTTGTTTAGGATCCTTAAATATGCAAGCCTCTGAGAGGAAGGCCTGTCAAGGGCAGGGTTGGCTTATGACATGCAGTTTCGGAGTGAGCTGGGAAAGTCTCTGTGTCATCTGCAATAGTAGCAGAAAGACTTGACTAGTTGAGTGTGTGGATCACATCAAACCACTTAACCAACTTGTGACTTCATGGCTGGCCCTACAACCACTCAATAGGTGTGTGACCTAGGATCATGTCCTTACTCTGAAACTGTCCTGAGAGACAGGGAAAGTTGTTCTAGCGTGCTTGAGTTTTCATCTTATTTATTAAAGTATTTTTGGAAGGTCTGTCTTATGTAATGTTCAAATGAAAGTATAAATAATATAGCACAAACTTACCCAGAACACGGTCTTCAAGCTCAGCATGTTCACTAGCATCAGAGATGAATGTCTGCTCAGCTTGGGATATCTGTTGGTGACACAGAGGCTCAGAGGTAACTTCGGGGCATCTGGAGCTATAGGGAATCTGTGATGCAATGGCTTAGCTTTGGGTTAACTCCTAAGAACAGTTTTGAAGTGTGCTTGGATTTTTGTAACCTGAATACATGTTTATGGCAGGTTTTACAGACTGCTGTATGTATTTGAAGGAGCATAAATAAGGCTTCCTAGATTGAACTAAGTGTGAATACTAATACACATTCTCATATCTCTGTCCAGTGAATTTAGAAAGAACTTTTTCTACAACTTTTAGAACCTTCTTTGTTTGAAGTGCACTTCAGTTTTAAATTGCTAGTCCCTGTGATACATTGTATCAGAAACACTTTGTTACTTGTGTTTTTGCAATGAATGTAGCTGTAAAAATGGCAAGCAGCAAAACTGTGAGGTAGGAGATGTTGGGATCACTATGGGAAATAGCAAGAAAAAGGAGAATTAAGATGCTTTTTTTTTTTTCATTTAAGTTTAGAGAAGTTGATTTTACAAATAATAAAGCAAACATCAGAGGTTTCCCTTTTCAGGAGGTGCAGGGTTAAGTATTTCAAGTTGTTAACCTGTGAATAAGGAAGGAATTCTTCTTAGTGCAGTGCATGTACATGCAGACATTAGTATGTAGACCTGTGTGAGACTGTGGTGGTACTGTCACAACTCACTGCAGTAGAAGTGATTGCTCATCTATCAGTTGAAAGCAAAACTGGTGTAGGCTGTAGTGTCACCTCTAGAGCATACATTTTATCACTTTATTAATCTCTAATCCTTTCAAATCAAATTGATTATTTCCTACAAGAAGCATGAATAGTACTTATAAACCAGGCTGCCTGTGCCTGCCAGCCTCTGCCATCAAGTCCTTCTTGGTTACTTTCCTTGTGTGGTTCCTCCTTCAAGGCAGGAACAAAGGCAGTGTGAGGAATTTCTGTTAGCTTGACTTGTTTTAAACCTCTTCCACCTCTGAGAGTCACACAGCTGGTAGCTCTCTTGTGCTGCATATAACCTATGGAATTCATTCCCTGTCACTTACACCTTTCAGTATAATACAGGTGCAGTTGATTTGCATCTTTGAGGGATCAGTGTTGCTTTAAAAACATATCTACTGAGATTCCTGTGTCCGATATTCCAGATGGGAAATTAAATGGTAATTGAATAAGTAGGAGACTATTTGATCCAGGCAGTTGTAAGCGTTGTTTAGCATTTTTTAATGAAGCAACTGAAGTCTATAGCAGTACCTGGCAGGAGCCTTTTGTATCTGGCTGTGTCATTCCTGTAGCTGTAATAAAGTGGGGGGAATAAGAACCTGCATTGGACCCTGGCTGAGAACCAGACCTACCAGCCCCTCTGGGGCAGGAGGCATCAGGGAGGGTGGTTACACGTCAGGGCAAATCCTCCAGTGAGAAGGCCTGAAACAAGGCGAAAGGGAAAGCCTGAAGTCCCCAAATTCCTTTCTGTACTTCAAAGTACGATATTTTGTATGTCACTCTTGTTTGTGTCTGGGAGACATGCTGCTGTTTAGGCATACCATAAATGTGTGTACAGCTTATATGTTGGTTTAGCTGCATAGCAGAGGCCTTGAAACATGATGACATTATTATGTTTTGATTTTCAGTATTCTAACTGTACTTTGTTACCTTGGCAGGGTTTTCAGCAGTAGGTGTTTTCAGCAAACACCTGCTTCTGTGATACTTAATACAAATGCTTTTTGTCTTTAATGTTTGCATCATAGTGATTCCCGTTTTACAGAGGGTAGAAAATAATAGAATCATGGAATAGTTTAGGTTGGAAGGGACCTTTAGAGGTCATCTAGACCGACCCTGCAATGAGAGGGACATCTCCAGCTAGATCAGGTTGCTCAGAGCCCCAAACAACCTGATCTTAAAAACTCCCAGGGATGGGGCACCTACCATCTTCTTGGGCAACCTGTTCCAGTGTTTCACCAACCTCAGTGTAAAAAATTTCTTCCTTGTAAAATGACCCTGAGATGAAGTGATGTTAAGGTTGTCCAGCATGCTGAAGGTGATGTGGGGGAACAACATATAAATAAAATGTTCTGTTGCTAATGCCTTAGGCAAGGACAAGGAAACCAGGACTGTGTCCTAGAGAAGTTTTGAGGTTAAATAAGCATGTGTGTAGAATGTGCTTTTATGCCCTTGGATACATGTGCTAGGGAAGAGTGTTTGGAGTTTCTGTTATTTTTCAGTAGCAGATAGTAAGGTGGAGGAAGAGAAGGAGAGAGATTCTGCTATACCAGCTTTTGGGCTAAGAGCTTTTAACCTTGAATGTTACAAGTCTGTTGTGTGCATTGACTATAAGCTGTCCTCCCAGTGTGTAGTAGGTGATGCAGGAGGAGAAAACACTTAAGACCATAAAGTGGCATATGGAATACCTGAGGGACCCTGAGCCTTGGAGATGCCGATCAAATTTCTCGAGTAACTAAGTTTATAGAAATCTGTGTATATACTCACTCATCTGACCTATAGAACATCTGTTGATCATAAACTGCAGTGACTCTGCAGGCAGTCCGCTGCATGTGAGCCACTCTGGGCTTCATCTGTGCTTGCTTAGCAGCTGCCTTTAGATTTTTAGCACTAACAAGAACTGGAGTTCTATGATCATATGTGTGAATAGCTTAAAAAGGCTTTATCAAGGACACCTCAGTGTATAGTTTAACCAGATGTTCATATTTGTTTAAAGAAATGCTGATCCTTTTATCCCACTGTTCAAATACATATAAAATTTGAGTGTAAAGTTGTTTCACAGTTGTTTGTTGTTCTTTTTTTTTTAAAATGTATTCTCTTATTTGAGAATGAATGGGTTTTGTCTGGCATGTTGAAGATAGAATTGCTTATTTGTGAAGACTAATGTTAATATAGCAGATCAGATTTTTCACAAGAGAGCAGGAATTGTTTGTGCTTGGATTTGAGTATTATGTTTTTGTTTTGCTTATGCACTCTGTGATCCTAAGGTGATTTGGATCAATGTGCAGAGCCACTTCAGTCATGCTTTTGCTGTCTTATGTGTTCTGTGAAGTATATGTGGGTGGGCCTGGAATGAGAAGAGTAATATGAGATAGAAAGATTCTAATGTCTTTGAGCTAATGGTAAAATGCAGAACTAAATCACATTCTACAGAATAAGGCTCGTCAGAGTTTCTTTTGTGACCCGATTTCATCTTGAAGAGTAAATTCCTGGAGATGGATACATTTAATAAGCAATGGAAACTAATGGAACATGAATCAAAAGCAGACTTGTTCCCAGGCTCTGTCTCTCTGGGGCATTCAAGAGTTGCAGCTGAATGCTAGGACTTTTGTGGTCCTTGATAAGGTTGTCAGATGTTGAAGCTAGAAGACATGGAACACACAGTGGTCAGGACACTGCAGTTTCTGGGATTTCCTTCTGGGAAGCAATTGGCTATGTCAAATCTCTCAAGATGCCTACAGAGGAGATCTGAAAACTGAGAGAGTGCTGTAGTTGGAGCCAGGTCATCCCGCAGGCTTCCTGGATTCCCAGCTCGGACATCTATGGCCATCAGCAGTGCTCACTGGCATGCCTCCCTAGTGAAGGGCAACCACCTTCTGCACCTGCTTATTCCTCTCTAGTTGCAGGGTCCTATTGCAGAGTATATTTTGTTGAGAAAATAAACCAAATTAAAAGTATTTCTGAAACCTGTTTTTTCTGGTACTTGTGGTTTAGAAAAGCAAATTTGAAACTCAAGCCAAGAAAATAATTATTTTAGATTTCAACCCTTGAATCTATTAGTTATTTTGGATGTGACCTTGAAAATTTTGTCCCATTGTATAAAGCCAGAGAGATGTGAAAAAATGTTGTGGTTTTAGACAATCAAAAAGAAGGAAAGAAATGAGGATATCTATCACTAATGACATTTTGGATGCAATATTTCCATTCAAAATTACATCTGTAATTTTAGGCAAATCAGGGGAATACAGTGGAAACTGCATTTTGGAGTGGGATGCCTCAGCTTTATTGGAGCAGATTGAAAGCTGAAGCTTTTTGGCTGACTTCTGATGTAGGTCAGCATAATTTCTATTCACCATGCCTTTAAATCATATTATTTACAGCATTATGATTTTTTCATCTGGATTGGGTGATTAAATTCACTCTTTACTCTTCAGTGTTTATGGCAAATGGTTTTACTCCAACTGCAAAACATGCTTCTGACTTGGTGCATGAGAGATGAAACCTAAATCCAGCCACCTGGATTTCTACTGTAGAAATGTCTACAAATCACCTGTTCCATTTTCTGTCCTTCATATAGTGCTGTAATTGATACTTTATCTGAAGGACACAGATCCCATGTGAACAGCTAGTTGTCTAGCATGCTCTTGTTTGAAGTCCCTTGAAGAATGTGTCACCAACTTGCTTCATCTGGTAGTAGGGAAGACCCTTGATGTGTTCCAAATGACAACAACTAATGAAATTGTCGTTTGGAACAGTTGGGTTTTTTCTCTCCTTAGAAGTAAAATGCTGGGTACCTTAAAAAATACAAATTCCGCAGTGTAGTCATAGAATGGCTTGATAATGTCAAACCAAATTGAAACGTTACATTAAGTCTCTTATTGGTATGTAAATATGAGCATCCTCAAGGGAGGCAAGTGTTTTTTTCACTGGGGGTTGCTGGGTAAAAGCTTTCCTCCATAATAGTTTCAGTGCTATGATTGGCATGTTTTTTAGGTTTGTGCAAGACAAGCACATCCTTTCCTGCATGTAGAGTTGCCCTTTCAGAACCATGATGTGTAATATACTTGTAAAAATCAGATCTCCTTTAATGGTTTTATTGTGCACATGAAAGTTGTGCATTATCAATGTAATTACTGAGATAATTTAATACTCATTCTGTGTTTTACTACTTCACTGTCCAAAAGGGAGCTGTAAAATGTAATTTTGATCTCCTTAAACTTTGTTTAGGTTATTAAGAAATATTTTTAGTGGCAGAAGAGGGAATTCTATTTTTGCATAATCTAATAGCCCCTTAAGGCTCACCTTTTAAAATCACATCAATCAGATAGAGGATGCGATGGGAATAGTCAGTCATCTTGCTCGGTGTTCAGTGATTCCTGAGTATGCAGTGTCCACAGCTGGTGATCTCCAGCTGTGGAGCTGGGCACCATTTGGTGATAGTGTCAGATTTTTCAAAATGACTGGAAGGTGAGAGGGAGTAAAACCACCAGAGATTTTGTGTAAGCATGGTACTGGCTTTTTCAGTCCATCCTTTGAGGTGTTATTCAAGGTATTGTAGTGCCCTAAACAGACTTGAGCAAGGGAGAAGGCTCAGCTGCCGCCTTTGCAGGATGCTGTTCCCCATCTCAGCTGTGTTGGGGAGCAGTGGTGCAGCTCCTGCTCAGGGTGGTCCCAGCAGGGACTTCTCAAGCTTGTCTCTCACATGTGGGGTTTGGGCTCCGCTCCAAGGAATTGGACTGGTTTGTGTTGTGTTCCTCTTTTTATTTTCTTCTTTGAGAAACTTTCTTTAGAATAGGATACACTGTAATATGCAGGAGAATTAACCAGAGGAAGCTTCTATGTAGAGTGAGAGAGGAGCTCATTAATTGCCTAAAAATTAGGCAGTCTCCATCTGAGTAATCGGTGTTGGCTGGCTGGCCTTCCTCAGTGTAAGAAGTAGCTCATTAGTAGAATACACACAGATGGTACTGTGCTCTGAGGTATTTAAAATACACATGCAGAGAACTCTCTGTATTAATAAGGCAAGCCTGTCTGTAGTCTCTGTGACTGCCTTTGCTACAAGCAGTAGAGGGAACAGTGTCATTTGGTAAATATTAAGTAAATGCATTTTCATGAATTTATTTAGTTTTCACATTTTTCTGCAGATAACAAGTTATGATAAATACTCAGTAATTTACTGTTTCAGGAAAAATTATATTGCAACAATGGACTTACAGCAGCTACTTCATTTGTTCAGTACCTAAGTTACCCATATAATTGCCTAGAGGGAGAGAAATATTCAGGGGCTAATTTTTAAATTGGAATAGTTTTTTGCTTTTTGTTTTTCTTATGATTTTTTTCTGTGTGGTGTTTGTTAATAGTTTATTCAAAATAAGACTTTTTCTAAATTAGTTGAGTTCCTTCTGCAAATGCTAATGGATAGCAAAATGAGGAATCACCCACGAGGGGAGGCAGAAGGCACAGACCCTGGAGCCCCCAGCACTGTTGAGGGAAGTAACCTCTCTGCAGCGGGTGGGCGGGTGCTAAGCAAGGGCACTGCTGGCTTCCCTTCCAACAAACCTGCAAGTGCAGCTGAGGCTGCACAGCCCTGGACAGATATTGCCCTGGGTCTCCTAACTTCAGAGCTGTAGGGCACATTCAGAGGAGAGAACAATAATGACTTCACTTTCAAGTAACATGCTCGCCCTCTGCTCCTCCTCCCACGTGGCTGATGGAACTGAGAACTGCTCCATCACTCCTTTGGGCAGTCTAATTTTTGCTTGAGCAGGGTCTGAGCTCATCTTAAAACTTCTGTTGTCTATTAGTGCTCTTGACTGTGAGCAGAGAAACTCTTTCCTCACCCCATCTTTGAATTCATAAGCATATTGGCTTTCCTGTTGAAGAGACTTTTACCAGTAAGCTGGGGAAGAAATGGGCTGCCATAGATAATAGTTGCTTCCCAAACAGTCAGAGTTTGGTCTTCTATGTAGTCACGGTTTGTTTAGAGCTACTTTTCCCATCAGTGCCTGAATGTCTTTGTCATGATCTGTGATAAATTATTTCTAATGAAAGAATCTTGTTGGTTCCTGGCAAACTTGGTGCATTTCATGCCTTCTTTGGGGGGTTTCACTAGAGCTGCCGGTTATGCCCTTCTGGTGCGTATTTTTATGCCAAGCCCTCAACCAAGCTGTTGGCTTTTCAGTGGTTAAAATTTACATTGTTGCTTCACTCTGTTTTTCTTTTCTGATAGGTTGGATGTCTGTTATTTGAGTGTTTTCTGCAGTTAAAAAGATTTCACGTACTTTGTCTTGATTACTTTTTGTAATTGTAGTTGTTGTGTATGTGCAAGTTACATGCTATTTTGGTAGATCTTTTTGAGTTAACATTTGCTTTTGTGGAGTATATTTTAAAAATACTACCTTGAGCTAGGTAACTCTGGAACACATGTAGTCTGTACAGAATATTTTAATAGTTACCATGTTGCATTAGTGATACACAAATGTTCTGAATGATGCTGATCCTCTATGAGGTAGAGTACTATTTAGTTGAAGTCCTGCTTTGGACTTAAATTCAATCCTTGGTAGCATGCATGGTTTCCAGAGTCTGCAGTGAAGGGAGCAAAACTATGATGAAACAAGGTTTGTTTTGTAGAACTCAAATATTTGAACCCGAAAAATTTGAGGAAATAGTGGAATGTAGTTCCTGCTCTGGGGCAGTAGATTCAATGTTTCCAAGGTTGTTTAAGGATGAGTGCAATGCTACTTAGTGGTATATCCAGAAATGAGAGGATGGGATAGATGTCACCCAGAGGGAACTGGGATATGTCTGAAGACTAAGACTTCAGGAGAAGACTCTTTAAAATGTTTCCTTGGTTATAGATTCAGCTTGATGGAGAATTGGGTAGGACTTGGAGTTTACAAGGACAGGAAATAACCAAGTGACAGGATTTCCAAGGAAATGTCAGGAGTTTGGTGGCAGTGGGATTCCACAAACTGTTCAAAGGTGGCAGTGTATGCAGTCATGGAAGTGAGGAGGGCTTTTAAGTGAAGATGTTGAAGAAGGAAGAGCAGTAGTTCATTTTAGCTTAAAAATTGCAAGGTAATTTGGTTTATTAGTAACCCTAGGTTATTTGTGTTTTGTTTTAATTTTAGTTTTTCTGGTTTGTTGCATTTTTTTTCTCTTGCTGTAAAGCTATTGAATTTGGTGGAATTGAACTAGGAATTAACAAACATGACTGTGTAGCAATGGGACTGTTTCTTCTTTCTGTGTGCCAAGCTTCTGCTTATTTGGTGTGATTCTGCAAAAACATCCATTGATTTCAGTTATTCAGGAGCTAATTACCTCGTAACCCACAGCATCAAGCAGCAGAGCTGCTTATTTAGCCTATAACAACACAGTTCTTATTATGGTGCCCAGTTGTGTTGGCACTGGCTGCAGGGAACCTCCCATTGACCCTGTTTGTGAGATGGCTGTAGAGCAGGTCTACTCGCACGTATCCTGCCTCTAGACTGTGACTATTGTGCATGCAAATGGACAGCAATTATCATTTAAGTAATGAGTACTTAATGGGTGTTTGTACTCTGTAAATTCGAAGCATTTAGAAGTTGAAATTTCCCTGCCAGTATAATTTGATGTGGGCCACAAATTGCTGAGGTGAGAACAACAAGCAGGAGGAAGCCAAGTTATCAGTGGAAGTAGAATCTGACAACTTGATCTCCTGCTTCTAACTCAGGCATTGCAATGGATAAGTGGAGAGAGAAGTGTAAAGCATCACAGAATATCCCCAGGACGAATCTTTGCCTTTTCTAGGTTGTATCATATTGAAAGATCCTGCAGTGGATTTTGTGGTGACCTAGCTCTTCATTAAAATACAAGTAAAACCTGTCAATGTGGTAGGTGTAGTATCAGAAATACACTTAAAATGACACCTTGGCAGTAGTTTGACTAAACAATCAACAAATAGTTTAGTGCAGGCTGATTTCAGGCACTCCGTGCAGATTTCTTCAGGGCATCTACTTGAAAAGGCCTTTTAATGCTAGTCCGTTTGGATGCCACAGTATTGTTTCCAAATACAAAATTGGAATTTTATTTGAAGTTTTGTACCCGTAAGAGAAGAGTAATACATTACTACTGTTATTTCAAAGGCATATCCTTTGGGAAGAACTCCCAGTTGCAGTTCCTCAAGCATCTTTAAGATTCTAAGAAGCAAATCAATACATTTCTCAACAACGATTATCCTTGGAAGCTTTCTCAATTAGATGTGATGTGAAGAAACAAAGCAATGGTGATCTCCAGCTGAGCTTTGCCCATGAAACTGCTTTTGCAGCTGAAAAGCTAAATGAAATTGTAAAACAGAACTTAACTGTATCAGTAAGCAGCTGTCTTTTGTTGAGTACATGTGGTGATAAAATTACCTCTGAGGTTGGAACTGTTGACTCATTTAAATGGCAAGTTCTCATGAACTGTCATCATCTCTCTTCTGTATTTGACTGGAGCTCTTGAGTGCTTCATCTCTATGAAGGACCAGGAATACTTCAGCAGAGCTAATTAGAGGGCCATAGCCTATCATAAAGTGCTTGTTTGAACTCAACAGTGATCATGATAAAATATTAATCTTTCAGAATGTTAATTCAGATTCCTTACAGACACTGGGGTCACTTTGTATGGAAGAGTAGAAATGCTGCAATTCCTGACAGGGCTGTTTAAAAAACCAAAAAATCTGAAACAACTATTTTACTAATATTATTTGTGATTAACTTTTAATGGACTTATGGTGATTTGGGAGGCTAAGAGCTACACTGTGGATGAAGATTGCTTGATAATTCTTTTTCTGTGAGCTGAGTACTATTCTCTAGCACTTACCTGACTGAATGCACAAATTAACTTCTTTCTGCAAGAAAATACATGTGATTCCCTGACCATCTGTTTAGTGGCTGTCTCAGTCCTATCCTATTCAGTTTTCAGCTGCAAATATATATATATAAAAATAAATATATATAAATATATATGTAAAGGTATTTGCTGGGCTGGAAAGACCAAGTACTGTGTACTTAGTGTTTGTTCATTGGTTCTTGGAGCATTATGGTTGAATGCTGATAAAATGGTAGTGGCATTTCAATATCCCTATGTAAGGCAAAGGCAGGAATACTCTTAAATAGAACAAATTGGTTTTGTTTTGAATAAATTCATTGTGCTCAAACATGAGTGTGTGAACAAGGCCTCTACCAACTGCAGCTACAACTCTCTTAGTCTGAATTGTTGGGAGGAGTAATACGCTAAAGATCTCTGTTGTCTCCTATCATTGTGGCCATGAAGAACCATTGAAGGCCACCAGCAGCTCTTTGCCAGATAACATCTTCAGGGCATACATAGAGAATGAGTCTGCATAACAGTCTTCTAGAAGCCAGGTTCATTCCCTAGTTCTAGCTGTTTTGTTTGATGTGAATGAAATAGTCATGGGAGCAGAGGGTTTTTTAGTAGGATGTGGGAAGTTGAGGCTCATGCTTAGTCATCTGGTCTGCATTTGGTTACAAATTCCACAGTTTGACTCCAAGTCAATGTAGTTTGTTGCGCTAGATGGCAAAATAAAATACAACAGCCTCCTACAGATAGTGGAGGACCCCAAAATCAGGAAGGATTAAGTAAGTTCCTGAGTGAGACTGTAAATTATGGCTGCTTTCTGCCATAGTCTTTGGCACAGTTGCATAGTACTACTCTGAAGTGCTATTCCAAAAGTGCCACTAACGTGCTCGTTTGGTCTGTTAACTTTTATGTCTCTCCACACTGTCCATCAAGCCACATTTCTAAATGAGAAAAAGATGGTGTAAAAGAAATGCATGTGTTTAATGAAGCTGATTTAAAAATGTCAAAGTTGAATTCTCTGTTGGTGCACTGTACTGGAAAAGTGTATGAGAAAATCTTTTCTGCAGGGGATCACAGAATGTTGATAAAGCACTTGAGGTCTCCTTGGACTTTGTGAGGTCTCTGACTTGTTATACCTCAGCAAACATCTACTCTGCTTTGTTAGCTTAGAAGGGGTTAAAGACTTTCCTGCAGCTTCTGAATACTAAAGCAGTTATTTTTCCTGTGCAACAGTGGAAGAGTGACTATGCATAATCTAATTTTAACTTAATTTAGTGTACCTCATAGATTTTCATACATAGAACAATGCCAGAAGAATTTGAAAAAGCTTTTCTCCTACTGAAGTCTGTGTTAAATCTGACATCAACAGAGAGAATATGTTGATTTAAAGAACTTTTAAAAAGCCCCTTCTTGACTTCTGCTCTTGATGATCTGAAAACACATTATCATGATTAATTTGTTGTTCTTGGTAAAATCTTAAGCTCTCCTTTTAATAAGTTTGTGGTGATAGCAGATTTTACATACTGTGGTGATTTCCCTGTATGTTAGTTAATAGCTACCTAATTAGAAATGTAAAAGTAATTCTGATTGTGTAAACAAATAGGCTTCAAAACCTCTTAATTTCTGCAGTACTGACACAAAGAGGACTTTATTGTGAGATATCTCTAGCAGTACTAAAAAAAGAGGTCTGCTTCTAACTAAACTGATTCTTGAAAGAGGAGATGAATTGGGGTTTTGCATAGATGATGTGAGTGCCTCTCTCCTGTGGAAACAGAAGCAAATGATTGGACATTCCAGGGAGACTGTGTGTTTTTCCTGTGTTTTGTACATTTTTGGAGACTCCCTGCACTGTTTATGTTCCTCTCCAAGGACATATTTTGTTATATCTTCTCTTTTAAATTTCTGTAATGAAACACACTTCTTCAGCGTTCCTGTCATCTTTTGTGAACCAGAAAGCAAAACATTAGGGAGTAAAGGAGAAAAAATTCACTATGTAACTTCTGAGAAATGCTAAAGGCCTTCATACCCTTCAAAGAACTGTAACTCCCAATTCTTGTTGACTGCATTACATTTTAAAATACCTATCCTTTAAAAAAAATTGGCCTTGAGTTCCTACAACTTGTACTGCAATTGATGAGAGCTGCAGAACCTAAGCGCAACTGAAAATCAAACTATCAGTCACGCTCACTGGCTTCCTTTGATGGAAGCAACAATATGCCTTGGGGAGTTTTGGGAGCTTTACATAAAATTCCAGCACCTAAATGAAGAGAAGTTTCTGTTATCTCTTTGTCTCTGTTGGTATCCCCTTTTGCGAGCAGAGCAGGGGCTCTCTTATGAGAGCAGGTACTGCAGGGCCACCTGGAAGCCCTTTCACAGTCCCTGAACCCACATATGTCCCCTCTTCCCCATCCTGTGATGGGATGGGCAGTCTAGAAAGCAAGCACTGTTTATAATGCACTGAGAGCTGCTGCTGATGGCCAGTTCAGGTTTGTTTACTGATTACTGTAGCTTATTGTTAACAAGAGGAATTATTTTGTTTTTCTCTGGGGAGAAAAAATGTGCTGTTTTTCTGGACAAGAAGAATTTCCCAGGATGGAAGATGTTGTCCTTATTGAATTAGCAGATTGTACCTCCTCATTTGTTGATCAGTGCTCAAAGGCTTATAAACAATATAAATGCACCATAGTGTCTAGGGCTTTACTAAACCATTGTAGCTTCTTTATGCTGAAAGTTGCTAATACTTGGAAGTGTTGCATATTGGAGAAAAAAAAATAAAACAGTAGGACAGTGGCAGGTGTGTGTGTGTTCAGAATTAGAGGTTTAAAATTTTAATGCAGTAGGTTTCTTCTTTAATTGTGGTACTAACTGGAAATAAAAGACTTAAGTACACAGTATTACATCCTGGTACATACAGCATATGTTGAAATGCTAGTACCAAAACAAATGGATTAGAAGAGCTTTGCAGGACCTGTGTGTGTACTTAGAGCTGCACCTGGCTCATTCACAGCCTGCCTCTCTACTGTAAGCTTGTTATCAGGAAATAGTTTCCTGAGCTTCTGCACACCCTCACTGAATTGTGGGAGTGTGGGTTAACTTCACTGCAACTACTGAAAAGATTAACCAATGCATAGAAAAAAATAGGCAAGTTATAAGCTGTACAAAAGAGTGGAGCTGAGGTTCTTTGCATGAGTGTGTTTGCACGATGGATGAGGGAAGGAAGGAGGAGGAGAGTGAAAAGTTTTGCAAAGCCACTAGCTTTGCCAGGACTCAGAAGCTGGATAGAAGAGTGCTGCTGCATCTGTGGAGAGTGGGTTGTGTTCATTCAGTGTGCTGTTCCTCACAGCCTGGGTTTGAATCTTGGGCTGTGTCCTCATGATGCCTTGTGAGAGGAGGGGAGCTTGCCTCCAGGAACACAGGAGCTTTGGCTGAGCACAGTGCTAACCAAGGTAAACAGCTCTGAGTGAGCCTGGAGCCTGGGCTGAGCATTCCTTGAAGAACTTTGTGGAGAACTGCAGAACAAGGAAAATAAGTGGTTTTAGTTTTCCAACCTGTAAGTCTCTGTCCCTTATTCCCTTTCTCTTCCCTCTTGGGAAGGGAGATGGGTTAGTAAACAGTATCTGTCATTTGTCTAGAGGGCAGCCCAGTCCTAACCCTTGACACTAAATACAAAAAGGGACTGGGAAAGCAACTGAATTCCACCTGTGTTTCCAGCCTGCATTCAGACCTTTGTTGGTTTGGTTTTTTTTTTCCCACTCTGCAGAAGCAAGGACTTGGTTCAGTGTGTTCAAGGGGAAACCTCAGGTTGCAGGTTTTACGGCATGCATGTAGGCTTCAGGGGGCATCAGGGCAGAATTTCTCCTTCAGTTGAAAGACGCTGTAGTGCCTGTAGAGCTTAGGATGCTCCAGAATCCCACATGCCTTTTAGAGCAATGTTGTATGCCCCCCTCAGGCTGTTAACAAACACAAATAAGGGGCAGATTACAATTAAAGGTGCACAAGGTCATTGTAATGTAGCTAAAGAGGCTCTCTGGGTCATATTCCTGTCAGCCTAGTGCCAGTTTTGTCTCAGTGAAATCTACTGAATACAAAAAGCAAAGCCCTTTCTGGAGTGCAGCTTTGGTTGGACTTTGCTCTGACTTGCCTCAAAGCAGGGCTGAACTCAAGTTTTTTGTTGGCAGCTCTGGCTCCAAGTTTTTCCCGCCAGTCCTTGAGAGGGGTCATTTTGCTGCTGGGCAGAGATGAGTGTAACATGCTGCTGGAGGTGTCTGATCGTCATCCTGTGATGTGTGCCAGGCAGAGCCCTGGTGGAGCTGGGTCGGCAGCACTTGAGAGCAAAGGTCTCACTACGTTGCTCTCATGGGCAGCACTGCTGAAGCTGAGGGACTGCTGTCAAGGTAAAGAGGATTTGCATCAGCAAAGCAAGATGAATGCTGGTTCTTTGCCTTAAGCAACCTTCCCTCATGTTTGAAGACTTTGAGCCTGATGCTGGGAGGTCATTTGACTGACTTGCACATTTCTGCAATACCTGAGATGAGTGCTTGCTGAATTTCATTAGATAGCTGCTATTCAAGGCAGAAACCAAAACCAGAGTATAATTAATATATAAAAGCCTCTTTTCTTTGCCTCAGGCTTTTTCTAGTTTGTTTGTTTCACTACATCTCAATGTGTATTTCTCTTGGTTCACTGGCTCCAAACCAATGGCTGGCATCAATACGTAAAGCCTTGCAATCACTTTTGCCTCTTTCATGTGTGACTGCCTCAGAAATGGTGGCTCAGAGCACTAGACATGTCAGCTACAAGCAGTTCTGGGGCCTACAACTCTCCTTGTTGAGGCAGAGCTGTAAAAAAGCTTTGGCAGTAGGATGTTTGTTCTCCTGAGTTCAGGAGGCTATGGTGGTGGCTGCAACTATTTTGAAGTAAGGTTTCCTCCTGGACTTGCTTTTTCTGTCTGTCACCCTGGTTTCTGAAAAAGGAGAGTATATTCCTTGGTTTTCTGGTGGATATTTAAATAGAATAAATAGAGGATTCTTCACACAGGTTTGACTAAAAGCAAAGGTGATGTTGGCATTACTTTGAGAATAGCTTATCTAAAACTGCTTAAACTGAGGGAGGTCTCAAAATGTTGAGGAGTGAGGGGGTTGCTGATGAATGGGGAGTCTTATGTTATCTCCCTCCCCCAAAGTAATCTTGTTAATAATGCTCTTGAGTCACATGGAGTTTCCAGGAGTGGCAGCTGCATAACCCATTTGGACATGGCATATTTTATATGTAAGTGCATTTAAATCAGTGCTTGGTCAGAACTTCTCTATTCCAAAATTCTGTAGCTGCTATGATATAAACACATTTTTTTTATGTCTTTGAAGACCTTAAGTCTAGAATGCTGAGGGTTACTAGTAAGGATAGCAGCCTTTCCCCACCTGGTATTATCTTGGTAGAGACCACAAGTATTGCAAAACCCTGTTGTGTCTAGCCTGAAATACTGCCTTTGCCTAGTGCTAACTTATATGTGTTTTGTCAAAACAATAAAATTATATTCCATTTCAATCCACAATTTCTTGTGCTTTATAGGAGTCCTTTTACCAGGTCAGCCAAGCAGCCTGTCCCTTGTCCTAAACCTCCTTAAAGTCCTCACATTTTGAATTTTACAAATGCACAATGGCATAACTGCAATTCCTATCATTTTTCCCTTAAAAATGCTCACTGTCATGGAATGGTCATCTAAATGTGGAATAGTGTCTGATTTTGTGGTTGTATTTTCAGATACTTCACATGACTTCATACTTGGTTAACTTGAAGTACTGGGTACATGTATTTGAGATATAAAAGGTCAGTGAGGTTCTCTCCGATTTTCTTCTTGACTTGGTTAAATACATAACTGCAGCTTAAGGCCATTAATCTTAAATAGAAACTTGGTGAAATGAGATGCCAACAAGAGCAGATGGGGATAGTGGTGTTTTTTCTTTAAGGGAGCTTGTAGCATCCCAGCAGTGTCAGTCCAAACTCAGGATTTCTGTTTAGTAGGAAACTTTGAACACTTTTAGTTTCTGTTCTGGTTCCAAACAAAACCTCACCTTTCCTACACTTAGAACAACAATAAAAAAGCTTTCAAAGCTTTTACATAAGGGAAATATATCAGTTCAAAGACTGATGTGTTCCTGCAGGATTTCCGAATGAGGGGTTTCCAAGTGTAGAACCTTCATGGCTTTTCTTTTGTGTGTTGTTTTATATTATATTGAAGAGAAGCCCAACATGCTACAAAACAATCTTTTAAACAAGGAGGAAGACCATGAAACAAAATTATAAATTGAATGTGCAAATGAATAATTCTTTTTATGACCTGAAGATTTCCATAAATAAGAGTCACTTGCAAGTAGTTTCCTCTATAATATTAAGCAAATGGTGATGGGTTGACTCCATCAGGAACTTCAACCAAAAACTGTATGAAAAAGCTGTCTGCCTAGCCCTTGTATCACAATCTGTGCCGTGTTTCAGCAGAGATCGGTGTCGATGTGAGGAATCGCTCCCGAGTGAAAGAGGAATGTGATCTTAAGAATGTCAATATTTCACTTTCTAAATTGAAATTCTTGGAAGTGTTGAGATAATCCATATGTCTTAATCAACTCCTGGTGTTTGAGTGGGAGGAAGCTAACACAGTAACTAGTTGAGGAGGAGGAGCAGTTAGTCAAAATAACTGCTTTTCTCCCTGAGGACTTTTGGATTCTGGAAATATTTAACAGATGAGATAGCAGGAGCAGCTGTCCTGAGGGAACTATCAGAGAGGCGCTTGACATTGCGAGTCATATAGATTGCTAAATGACTGTTTTGTCTGCAGAGGGCCTGAGGTGTGATAATGCGGGAGAAGAGTTGGGGGATTTGTCTGGCTGCTGGTTGCAAACACCAGCGGGGCAATGGCAGCTCCGACAGTGCAGGCTGTGCCTCTGGAGAGGGTTTTTAGGGACTGGTATCTGATGGGACCCTCTGCTACTTGCCCTGCCTTTTGAAGTTCCCCTGAGGTGCAAGTCTCCAGAGCCAGGGGTGAGGGGTACTGTCTGCAGACTCAGACAGTCATGCCTCTGGGGGCTTTTGCTGCCCATCGCTGGAGTAGCAGGAGGGGTGAGCGAGGCACCCTATGCCTGTCTGCTGCCTGGCCTCTGATGTCCCTTAAGGGCCAGGTCTGGGTGGAAGTTCAGATGGCACTCCAACAGATGTGGGGCTGCAAGAGGTACCCTCCACTGCAGCCTATTGCCTTATCCTGGGGAGAGAGCACCTGTGTGTCCCCAGCTCCATGAGGCACAAGGTTGCTGGCTGCTGCTCTTTGGGGGCAGCTCTGCTGCTAGAATGCTTCCCTGCCTGCCTGGGGATGGCCTACTGCCTCACAATTAATAATTTAACTAATTATGAAGGCATGTTGGCAGATACTGTAGTACCTGTCAAATCTAACTGCCTGTAAATTTAATTAGTGTGCAAAAACTAGCTTTGGAGTATACCAAAACTTAATTAGTCAGCAACTTAAGGCTGTTAGTGTATTCTCCAGGGTAATAATATCCAAAAAAGGGTATGTGAAGGCTGTGATAAAATAATTAAAAGTATAAGATCCTCATGGCATGTTTTCTTTAGTATCCATCTCTGCTGTGTATAAATCAGGATGGAAGAATAAGAACAGCAGCATCTTGGGGCTGGGCTCCAGTAGTAGATGTCTTCCCTCAATAGAGGGGGAACAATTGACTAACAAGTATGGTGGCTCATGTCTATTCAGTGCTACGCAGAGGACTGAGCCTGTCTTTGGGACTACACAGTCTGTAATTAATGTATTAAGTCCCTTGAATGAGGTAATTTGGGAGAGAAATTAGAAATTCTTCAGGAGTATTATGAGCAGCGGTAACTTGTCTGAGCCTTGTCCTGATCAGAACAAGCACTTTTAGGTGTCAAGAGTTTCTTCTAGGCTACCATAGTGACTTAGCAGCAAAGGTCAAAGGCTCTCTGCCCAAAAAGGAAAGCTGATTTACAGTTTGTCTGCATACTGCTGCCACTGAATGCTTACATGGAGAGAAAGATGCGTGACTCGTAGCCAGTGTTACTACAGAGAGGTTTTTCACACTGTGATGGGATGGCATAGCGTAACAGTGACTCACTGGCAGGTTGTTTGAAAGGAAGGGAATGGGATTTAGTAACACTGAGTGTGCCCCATCTGTCACACTCCAGAGACGTACACACTTTTCTTCCTAGTGTTCTGCTTCAGCCCTACGCTGCTGCAAAATGTGTATTCCAATGACCTGTATTTTTATGGAAATAGCCTTTCCTATGAATGGAGTGTGGACTAAAATGAGAGCAACAAAATTTCTTAAAGCAGCCCTGGGCCTGACTGTGGTTTGTTGCTTGCCCTCTGCGTGCTCCTTGTCTTGTTATCCTCATGCATCATGGGGAAAGAAGGAAACAATGAACTTACTGATCCCTGAAAGAATACGTAAAAGTCAACAGTGACTAAGAAGTGTCTGGAGGCTGAATTCAGTTATCCACTAACACTCAAAAATTAAAGAATCAATAAAACATACTTTGCCTTCATCCTGTCATCCCCAGAGGTTTATAATCTGGTTCCCTCTTCCATCTACAGCAAGAGAGTGCACTCACTTCCTGAAACTTGCAAACCTGGTGGAGGAGGTATTTTGGAAGCACCAGAAACTCCTCAAGTGGCCAATGCCAAATGCAGATGCTGCAACCTCTGTACATACTTGTGCCATGGGCCTCATCTGGCCAGCTGGGTGGTCCTTTCTCCTTCCCAGGCAGTGGAGAACAGTAGTGAATGGGCAGTCTGCGCTGTTGTACAGACTGGGAAAGGGAAAACACATTGCCCATCAGTACAAGTGCCTGCATGTGCTGATGTCTCCAGCATTGCCTGGACCTGCCTTTCAGAGCATGGGACTAGTGGAATTATGCCCTGTGAAGGGGCCTGGGTGCATACCAAAGAGCCTCTGCAGGGCCTGTGGGAATTCGGGATTGACATTGGTAAAACTAGAATTTTAGGTGTTTTTTCATCACAAACCTGTGACAAAATAAAGAATGACTTACAGGTTTCAATAAACTAAGAGATCTGTGAGAGACTGCATACTACTGAATGGGCTTAATTTAATGAACTAAGGGATGCCATGTTCTCTAGCTGCTTACTATGTTAAGAGGCAGTGGATAATCTAATGATCCACAGGTGGCTATTTTGATTTTACTGTGAGAAGTTAAGTATGTGCTTAACTCTACCAAACTGGGCAGGGTTTCTCTCAGTGCTAGAAGTGGTACAGAGCAGTACATGACACCGCTCAGAGCCATTTAAGTCATTTGGCCTGACCACACATGATGTACCTGGGCAGTGATTAGGCACTGGAACAGGTTGCCCAGAGAGGTTGTGGATACCCCATCCCTGGCAGTGTTCAGGCTAGGGTGGATGTGGCCCTGGGCAACCTGGTCTAGTGTGTGGCATCCCTACCCATGGCAGGGTGGTTGGAACTAGGATCTCTAAGGTCCCTTCCAACCTAGGCCATTCTATGCTATGATAGATATTTATATATATGTTGATGTGATATATGTAGGACAACTCATCTGGACCCATGACATTAGCTGTGAGACCCTTCATGGGAGGGGAAAGGGGTGACCAGGTCCTGGAGTTTGCCTGGTAGCCCTGTCCCCACTTGCTGAAGTGGAGGGTGGCAGTGCTGGGGTGCTGGCAGGTGCCCTCCAAGCTGCTGGCTGGCTGGTAGGGTACTGCAAGTGCCTGTCAGGGCAGGGCAGTCTCAGGCTTCCAGGGATCTTTGTTTTTGTGATAAAGAGCTCCCTGCCTTAGCAAAAGTGATGGTGAGAATGTGCCCAGGTTTCTTACTGAAAGTCAGCAAATGTGATTTTTTAATTTTTTATGAAGAACACCTGGTAATTTCCTGCCTTCATATGCCTGTATAGGTGCTCTTATCAACTGGAGAAGTGCGCATGCCATTTGTTATTTATTTTTGTGGAATGCTTATGTGTATAAAAAGTACCTATTCACAGCCTGTAATCAGGCTGTAATCATGGACCTGTAATCATAAGCAATACATTAATAGATTAATTAATAAATTAACACCAATGACATATGATTTTCTATTGATTGTATCTCTGTTTATTGATTTTGGTGACTGGAAATGGCAGCTTCCTCTTTGGGTGTATCTTCAAAGGAGCAAGCTGAATTTTAATAGAATTTGTATCTACCGCTTAACACTATTCTCTGGTCTGTGCCCTGCTTCCCTTTCTGGCAGCGCTAAGGTTATTGATATAAACTGTTTCAAATCTTTATTATGAAGCTCAGCTCTACTTTTAATTGATTTGGGTTCTTTTCAATGTAGCTGTAGTAATTTTGTATTTTTGTTTAAAGTTTCAATCATACTTACCATATGGTGAATATCATTTATACATAAAAGGTACTTGCTGTTTTACCTTTGGAAATTGTTAGGGCCTTCACAGTAAGAGCTTCCTAAACCATCTGCTGTCCTCTCAAACCTCATGTTAATGTAGACATCTGCAGTTGTGACTCTGGGGTTATTAAACAGACGTGTCCAGTCGAATGCCCTTGTGCCTGGCTTTCCAAAAATCAGCACTGCAGAAAGTGATCACTTGAGCTGCAACAAAAGCCATTCAATTTGCACACGCAGTGGGCAGGCACATGCCCATCCGGACACCCTCCTGCAGGTTCTGCTGCACAGGCAGAACCAGGGGATTTGGCTGAGGGGGTGCAGCCATCCCAATTAGCTTGGAGTTCAGATTGATGTCCTGTAATCCTTTAATGCTAGAGAGGCTCTGGCATTAGACCCCATGCTAATCCGTTTTTAGAATGTGCATCGTGCACAATGAAGATTATGCCATTTTGAAATGAGCTAATTATTTGTAGCTAATCAGAGTATCCCTCAAATTACAGAAGAAAATGCTGTAGGTTGAAATCCTGGCGTCAATTAAGTCAGCAGCAAAACTCTCCCTTGCTTTGGTAGTGCAGGATTGGAATGCTGGAGCACGCTTACCCTGTCACTTGGCTGGCTCTGACTGCCTGGCAGCATACTTTGTATTCTGGGGTTTGGGGCATTTTGGGATTGTTATTTTTTTCTGTCAAATTTTTTATGCAAATGTTTGTGGATGAGGAGGAGGAGATGGTTTCTAGAAACCTCCATTCTGGCAGTAGCTGAAAACAATGGAGCTAATTACAAAATTTACAGGTCTAATGTTTCCAGTGTTTAGAGACTTGACACTCTTCATCTAGGTGCTGTGTAAATTGCAGGTGAAGGCACACTGGTATTTTGAAAGCCATACCCTTATTAAAAAAAAAAAAAGACAAGGAAAAGCTATTTCATTGTGTGGTTAATAAATGTCCTTTTAATGATTTTTTTTTAACCCAAATATTGCTTACTAGAGCTGTTAAAGTTGTTTATATACACTTTTGGCATTGAATTCAACCACAAGAATAAAAATTAGACTTAATGCATTTGTGTTAATACTGGTTTGTTTTCCCTAAAGCAGAATGCGTTTAAATATGTGCAGGATTTTTGCTATTGAATAGCATCAGTATTTTATATTAGATCAGTAAAAATGTTTTACCTTGGTAAATGATTCAGATAATACGTTCGTCTAAAACTAATTCTTTTCCACATTAGTCCTTTTAAATAACACAACAAGAAAACTGTTGTAAAATTTATTAGAGATTAACGAATTAAGTGTAGCAGTTAAATGCTGGAATTTCTGATAAAAGTTATCTGTTTATAATGGCCCAGCAGCAGGTAATAAATCTTGATGAGGTGGTAAGAGTTTGGGGGGGAAAAAACTGAATCCTGGAGCGGTAAGTTCAGTTGCTGAAATGTTACGTTGTCCGTCTGTCCACAGCCTACAGGCAGAGTGTAGCATCTGACCCACAAAAAATACACTCATATTATTTGGTGATGGTGATGTAGAGCTGATTTTAATAATTCATTAGTTAAATACTCAGTCACATGAATTTGGTTTCTGAAGTAGAATATTTTCTGTGATGAAAGTGAAAAATGTTGTTTACTCTGTGGCAGGTAGGTAAGACAGTCACTGTGTGCAGTGGACTCATGACCAATTCAGGTTACCAATGTGTCTGTCTGTTCAGGTCTATGGAGAGTAAAAACGAGGTGGAAGAAGTGCATAGAGTTTTCGAATAGAGATCAGTGAAGGTATCTAAAATGTTGGTTTTTATTCTTGACTGAATTTGATAAATATATTAATACAAAATGTTTGGTTTTCAGTTACCACAATGTATGGACTTTTTATGAAAGTTGATGGTGATACTTGTGTTTCTTAGGAGGATGTGGGTAGGAGGGGGATGGCAGATGAGAAAGTCAGGAGAGGGTTATGATATGTTTTTTTAAAGAAAGTGCAAATAGAAACATAATTAAAATAAAAATGAAAGAAAAAAAGTGTTTCTGGAAGGATCTGTTGGGTGAAGCAGGATGACTATGCTGTCAAGGCAAGGGATGACAGAGCTTCAGTTTCTGTCTTAGGTCCAGAGCCTTCCTTGCTGGAGAGGAATGAGTTCTGAGTTCAGCCTGGCAGAAGCATGGATGTGAGCTATTTCTGCTTTTCTTCAGCCTGGTGTAACTCCTGCAGCCTGGCTGTGGCAAAGTGGTTCGTTAGGGAGTGTAATTGACCTTGAAATGTGCTGTGAGTGCAGAGGACAAACTCTCACACTTTGGGGAACTTGTTTATTGCTAGTTGCTGCTTGTTCCTAAGCCTTAATTCAATTCCTTTCAAATTCCTCTTTTCAAAATCCCTTAAATTCATGTGAAACAAGGAGAAATGGCAATTAAGGAGTTGCAGTGTTGGGTACTTATCTGTAGGGAGGGATCCAGGGGTGGGGAGAGCCCTGGGAGCAGGGGTGTCTGCAGGCCTTAAACCCTACAGACTCTACACTGCTGCTGCTGTGGGAGACTAAGCTGCAGGGACCTCCTTTCCTTTCATGGAAAGGAGATACCAGTAGTGGAGCTGAATGGAAGGTGAAGCTGTGTGTTAATTTCGCTGTAGTTATTTTACTTAAACATCTTCCTTGCTGATTTGAACTTGAAATAGGGTGCAGCAGCTCTGCCTAGCTGTTTGTGCTGCATGATAGAAACTGAGCAGAGTGTGCTGCTGAGGTGGCAGCATGCTGGTACAATTGTTGTGAGCTGAAGATATTGGTGCACAATGTTCACTTCTATGGTGAGGCAGATGTTACCGTGATCTGCGTGTGATATAGTACTTGTATCAATTCAAGCCTTCATTGCTTTTGCTGCACCTGTTCAGGTGAATTCACTATGATTCCTTTACTCGAGCTTCATGGCAATCTCAAGACCTGTGTTCTTTTAGCTCCTGGGATGAAGACAGACATTTGCCTAACACTGTGAGGTGATCAGGTGCAGTGTCATGGTTGGGGGCAGGATGGGTGAGTGGAGTGCCTTATCTCCTTTAATGACTCCTCAAGTGCTCTGTATCCATCCCTTTCCTCATCTTCTGGCCTTTGCTATGTGGAAGGGTGGACTCCAGAGGTGATCAAGCTTTCTGCTCAAGTTTAAGTCTGAAATCACTTCACACAAATTTTTAACTGCTTTTCTCCATTGTTACTTTCTCACTGTTGTCCATGGTGCTTTTTGAGCTGGTGCTAAACCCATCAGCTGCTCTGATGTCTGTGGTGCCTAAAAGGTGAGGGCATGGACAGGAGCACAGATGAGGGAGTAGTTGGATTATAAGTCATCCAGACACCATTGCCTAGTTTAGGATGACGTTTTTGTGCCTTTTATATTTTGCTTTAAAAAAAACCCATCTCCACCAGCAGACTTGTTTCTGTACTAGATCCTGCCAATTGTACTAAGAAGTCATGCCAGTTTGTGCATATTTATTTAATTGAAGAGTCTCTTTTTAAATGGTTTAATACAATTTCAGCAGTGGAGGGTGTGTGCTTTGTCCTGTTACTTCCAGAGTAAACTGCTTAATATTACCTACCACTGTGTAATGTGACTAGTGGCAGTTTAATTAAATGAACTATTTTTCTGCCTGAGGTTCAGCTCCTCTTGTTGCTGCTACTTACATTAGAAGAGATGTGGTGCTTATTGCACAGCTAGAAAATTCAGGTGTAGGGAAGCAATGAGACTTGTCCATTTCCATACTGGAGGAGGGATTTTGGTCATAGTCTACCAAGTCTCAGTTTAGGTGAGGAGTTTTGTAGAAGCCCTTTCTGGGTCCATTCTGTGGTGGAAAAGTTGATTTAATCTTTCGGCAGGAGGTAACACTGGAATTTTGGAGGAAAGCTGATCCTGATCAGGCTTTGACTATGAGGCTAGAGAGACCTGCACCTGGTAGCACTACTCAGTGGTAGATATTCCTGTTCTTAGGGATCCCTGGAGTCTTCCTGGGTGCACCTTTGTGCACAGTTGCTCATTTTTCATTAGGCAGTGATTTGATTAGATAAAAATAAAAGTTGCTTGAGCATTCACTTTTGCAGTGATGCATAACAAATTTATGCAGATTTGAATAGGACTAATCTGCATGCAAAATACAAAAATGTGATTACTAACCCATATGCACCTGTACTGAAGTTTCCTCGGGTACAGATACAAACAGGAAGAAAGAAGTACAGTCTTGAATTTGGGGATGAGTTAATGCAAAGAGATCCTTACAGTGTTAATGATGAGTCAGGTGTTTCCGGAGTAAATGAAATCTTTCAGTTATTTAAGAACACTGTTGTTATTTAATTAACTTTATTAAAAAAAATAAAAATCATACTTTCTGCAGGCTTTTCACTATTGACCTCCTTTTAGCTATCCTGTCCTAATGGCCTTCAGTTTGTATCCAGGATCACCCTGAAGACACAGATGATTGATTCTTGTCATGTGTGAATCAGTTTACAGTTAATGTAGTTACCTTGACATAAAGGAAACTTTTTCAACACTAAGAGAGTATGAGAAGGTCAGGATTTAAAGTCAGGAGAGCTTTAAAGAACTTGTTATTACTCCTTTTCATCATAATTTTGGTGTTCAGTGATTTTTTTGTCTAACTAACCCTGCAGCTTGTATTCAAGTTCAGTACTAGAGTATATCACTTGGTTGTGAAAGTTTTCATAGTCCAGGAAAGTTGCATGTCAGTGGGAGTGCATTTTACCTGATGTTTCTTGCTTCCAGGGTGCTCTGAGAACGCTGTTAATGTTCTGTGGTTGAGCAGAGGAGAGTGAATTCAGGTTGTAGAAATGAATGAATAATGAGAAGAAAAGCTGAAAGTCAGTTACCATCTCTTGCTTCTCATTCCTTAGACGTGTATCTGAGAAGAGACTTAAGCCCCTGTAGTACCCATCTTTGAAAAAAAAAACAACCCAAACCCAAAACACCACATCATTTTTACAATGCATCAAGTGAATGGGAAGTATTGCTGCCTGATACCATTACTGTGCTGAAAAGCTGGTAGTGCTCAAGCAAAGTTTTGTAACATGCTGATGGGAAGTATGTCCCTTGTAAAGGTGTCAAGGGTTAGGGCTGGGCTGGCTACTAGATGAGTGACAGATGCCCTCTATTAACCCCAAAGGGAATAAGGGAAAGAGACTTATGGATTAGAAAACTAAAACTGCTTCAGTGATAATACGCTGTTAACTTCAGAAAGTGTGGTTACTTAGAAGAGACTGAGCTGAAAAGTAAAATCACTGAACAGAAGTAGATCTGTTCCAACTCAAACCAGGACAAACCAGCATAGTGCTGGGAAAGAAAACACTTTACCTGGCTGAGGAAGCCTGGGGAGCCAGAAACATGCCCAAGCGCCTGTCTTGTGCATGGTGCAACCAGCCCTGGTCATTGGAATCACTTCCATGCTAAAGCTATCTGGAATTGGTTTCTTGAGGACCAGACTCATTCCAGTGAGAATGATGCTGTGATGAGGGCAGCCATTCTTGAAGAATCTACCAAGTAAACATTGCACATTGTGACCACCAGCAGTAGCAGATGGGTCTTGCTAGCCCCTTTGGGTTAACAATGGTTCTTATTAAGACATTTCTGACACATTTTGATGGACAGCAAATGCGAGTAGTAGGAATGCTTTAAGTAAACTGAGCTGACATCAAATAATCAAAACCACTTAAGACTGTGACAGAAAGTGACAGCATCACTGAATTTCAGAATTAAAGTTGACACTCTGTCCTGAGCGTTAGTAGATAGAAGAACAACCAGCACCATGGTGTGGGTGAATCATGGAGCATCAATGTTTCCTCTGAGTGGCTGCAACACTGTGAGGCTGGCCCATAATGCCGGTGTTGTTTTAAACAGAGGAGTGGTTTGGTATACAAATGAGCAAGCCCGTGAAAAGATAAACTGCTTAAAAAGTGTCCTGTACAGAAGGCTCAAAGTGGAGTGTTGTGTGTGGGAGGAGCAGCTAGGGGTTATTTACTGTGATGACCACTGTGCTTCTTGAGAGCTGTGTGCGCCGAGAGAGGTTTTGTTGCGAGGCAGAGCTTGACCTTGTTTAATAAGAATATCCCCAAATGATTGTAAGGGGAAACCGAGGTTCAGATTCCTGTTGAAGATACACATCCAAGACCTTTCCATTTATACATATATACATATTCCATAGATACATATTTCCCAGAGGAAACAGTCCATGTTTTTTCCTTTAAAGAGTTACACAGGATATATGCTACTCACAGCAGCTGCTGCTTGCAAGAAGCTTCATTTTTGTTAACGTTACCTTAGCCAGGAGATATTAAAAACTGAAAATAAAGCATCTGTAGCAGTGTGTTCAACTCAGTAGGAAGCTGCATTGCTGCCAGGATGAAAGAAGACAGAAAAACAGAATTCTGTAGCAAATAAGGCATTAATCTTTAATGTGCAAAAAGAGAGTCTGTAGGAAGGAGCGATGGCCTGATTTGGCAACACTCACAAGCATCTGTGAAGGCTTTGTGAGTCTTGGGGCTGTACTGAGTTTCCAGGAAATACCTTCATGTTCTAGGCCCTTAAGAGAACAATACACAGTGAGGGAACCACCTAACCTCTTTATACACCAGTGAACAATGTGCTGGCTTTACTTAATGCCATGGTAAATCTTGGTTATCCACTGTTTGGTCAGGCAGATGGGAAAGGATTTTATGTTGCACTACCATACACAAGGTCTCAGAGCTAATACTGAGCTGAAGACAAGGATGAGTTGTTCCACAGGCCCTGGAAGATCTGATAATTGCTTATCAACAAATGGCTGAATGACTTGAAAGCAGACAAATGAGGATATGCAAGTTGTAGGTGAATAGGCTTCTGAGAGGTGAATGTTCTGGGAGCGTTTGTGGCATCCCAGGTTGCTCTGACAGCACTGGCCCTTTCAGAAGGCATTTGCTAGTGTCAGAATGATATTTTAGAGACATTAATGAGCCCTTGAAGAGGACAGAGAGGTTTCTAAATAGAAAAGGTGGAGAAAGTATATAGAAAAAAATGGAGAAGGCAGTGAGGAAGGTTCGTCTTTTTTGTGTTACTCTGTATTTAGGTGGACTCTGTGCTCTAGTATCTGTGGACAGCCTGTGAGTATAAGTGCTTCAGGAGAAGGTGATATTTTGAGACAAAATACTCTGATATTCCAGGCTCAAGTGAGCTCATGGTGTATATATAGCAAAAGATAGCGTCATTGCCACTGGTTGGATGACGTGGCATCATCCGGCATTGCCCTAGAATATGTTCAGGCCATGGAGGTGTGATGCATGGGTATGCATCAAATGCCTTTTAGAGCTTGACTTTGCATTTGGGTATAGAAAAACTAAGTTTTCCAATTTGGTTTACCTAGGGTTTGGGATTGCAGGGTAGTGGGGGAGTATGCTGAGTGTTTAGGAAAGGGAATCCAATGAAGTGCTAGAAAGTCACCATAGAAACATTCGTGTGTTAAGTGTGTGATAGAATTGTTTTTGTAGATACTTCCTGAGGCTTTAAAGGCTGGTGCTTTTCAGAAATAGTGGAATGCAACCAATTAATGGAAATGGGGAGATTCAGAGTATTACACACATATACCTGGATATGTGGAAGGTTGGAGGTGCTTTTGGATCAAGTTCTCTGCTGTAGTGGGTAAACATGTCATGTAGTCCCCTTAATTTTATCATGATCTGTTGTGAAAGCAGGTAAATCCAGGCTTCTGCTGCTCCCTCAAAACCACTGGGCTCTGATGACCAGAAACCTTTTTCCCATTCCCACCCTAAATGTATCCATGGTTAACTGGGGCTATGTAAGCAGCTTTTCTGCCTCCCTGGTGCTTTCCCTCAATGTACTTTAGACTCAGTTATTTTGCTACTTTCATCTTGTAAAACTGAATCTCAGTTTGCCTGGTCTCCTAGGCTATCCTCAGCGCTCTTTTCAATGTGAATTTCTCAGACATGGGTGACTGGAACTGTGCAGTTTTGTGGAGCCTTCCTCCCATCAGCTTTGTGTCCCACAGATGCGTAAAGTCTCGTAGTGGACACGGCCATGAGCCAAGGATACATTTCCTTTTTGTAAAAGCTAAAGGGTGGTTTGTATTTGAGTTTCTTGTAAAATGATTGCGTTGTTGTACACAGAATTGTCCTCTACAAGAGGTCAGAATTATTGGTTCACATCTCCAATGTTGCAAGGCAATATTAAGCATTAATTAACCGTTATATTTGTTTAAAATTCACATGTCAGTTCTTGCTTGCACAACAAATAACCTCTTGCTCACTGGCAGTTTCACTAGTTAAATGATGTTTTGCCTCTGTCTGTCTTCATCTTGTTTCAGAAGAGCAGGGAACTAAAAGAGCCTTTGGATGTTACTTGCACATGACAACTGCTTTGTGTGTGCTGTTGGCACTGCAGTGTGTAGTTGGCTCACCAGGACAGCTGGAAGCTCTGGTAGGTGCTTGGAGCACAGATGAGGAGCTCAAAGCTTCGAGAACTTTCCTGTGCTGTAGTCTGAGAGAACAACAGGCCTTTCTTAATCTTTTGCTGTAATAATGTTGCAGATGGAAAGGAAATGGTGTAGTGTGGCAGTAACCATTGATTGGCCTTTCTGTTAGATAATCTGTGGAGACAAAGAAGCTTTGTACCCCATTCAGAAACCACATTTGGTCAGTGTTAGTTTTTTAATCTCTGACTCTATAACAGCACAATTATGAAGTTCACTTAAACAGTAAAGAGTCCTGTTTTTTGTCCAGAATGTTTGAGCATTCAGGAAAACCTTTATAGAAACTGTAGGGTAGAAAGAATGATCTTCAGGTGAGCTGGTAAACAAGCATTATTTGGACCACTCCTAACAGAAGACAATCCAACTTGTTCTTTAATTAAAAAAAAAAAAAAATTCCTTAATTTTAGATAACTTTTACTGCTCTAATGTTTCAGTGTCCTTCCAGAGGGATTTCTAATGTTGAATCTCGGTCACACATGCTGCAAAATAACGTGAAGATGAGGATGATTGCTTGATTTTTAGGTTTGCTTTCTGGCACTGCAGTGATTTGTATTCTAAAACTGTTCTGTATTCTTTTTGAAAATGGAACAGAAGTAAGACCATGACTATAAGAAGTGTGCAAGTGTGCTATCATAACAAATGGAGGATTCAAACTAGACTGAAGGTTCATGATTGTTCATTTTTGGTATGCCTGCTAAGGTGTTTCCCATCTCGTAGAGCTTTACAGAGAAATTAAGGAAGAATAAGAGCTGATGGGGAGAAAGGGCATTTTCTTAACTTGTGCAATGAGTAGAAGAGTGACCATACAGAAATGGTGGATTAGAAATGGTCAGATTAGGAAACTGAATCAATTTGTCATGAATTTCCATTTATATTTCAGAGGATATGAGGATGATCTTAATGAAGCACTTGGCTGAGGAAACTGGAAACATCTGACTGGATAGTTGGCAATAACTGGGCTAGAGTGAAGCCAGTCAAGACTTTACCTTGACTTTGAGACTTTAGAGGCATTGGGATTTTTTTTTTTTTTTTTTTTAAACCTGGTCAGAGTAGGATCCTGTAGAGCCTTTGGTTGAGATGTCTTAATTGCTTATCTCAGTTGCCCTAACTTTGATGGAGCTGGTTATCATGTGGGAACTTTTTTATTGTTTCACAGTAAAATATTTAAGAAACCAGTTTCATGAAATTTTCTCCAATAAGCTGCTTCTTGTCTTGGACAATCACTCTAAATTATCTACCAGGCTACCAGTTCTTTTCAGAATTAATGGCTTGACCCAGTTTTCCAATTCATTCCTCATTCATTTTTCTTACCATCTTGGATAGTCATTTATTTCACTTCTCATTGTGTATCAAAATGTGTTTTTCTAGTTTTTTTAGCTCTTGTTGGGTAATGGGAATTTGTAGAGGTTTGACTTTCAGTACCAAATAGGCACATTGTAGTCTTTTATGTAAGTTCTCACAGGAGCTGTTTGGTAAGGTATTGTAATGTATTGTTTGGTAATTGTATTGTGCAGGGACTGTCAGTACACAATGCTGTGCAGTTAGAAACGTGAAGTGGCCGTTGTCAAGTGTCTTGGTTTTGAGCAATCTCTGAATAACACTCTGAAATTTGCTTAAATTTGATTGGGGTTTTTTCCTTCTCCATCCCCAAATATTGCTAAATTAATGAGGTTATAACTAAATTTTTTTTTTCCTTAAAAAAATGACGCATTGAGAATTTGCAGCTGTAAGGTCATGTTTTCTTTTTGCTGGTACTCAGTTAGTACCAGCCCTTTTCCACACCGGAAGTAGGTAGGTTTCTTAGTGCAGTTGAAGTGAATGGCAGTGGGCTCCCACTCTGCCTGCCATCCTTGATGTGAATTTTGAAACAGTATGCATGGTTCTAATACAAATTTTGTCTATGCTGTTATTTCAGTGCTATTTTTTAATATAACATTTACAAAAACATTGGCAATCAAAGAACTTGTTACCATTTGTGCTAATTTCAGGAGATGATCACAGGATTATGTAATTAGCATTGATTAAACAAGTAGCTGAATGGAGAGAGGCTACTTATGAGATGGGAGAGCAGGACATTTTCACTGCTAGACAAGGGCCACTTAACAGTATGTTAATGAATCAAGACAGCTGGAGAATTCATAAAGGGCAAATCAGATATGATTGCTTCTATTACAAGGCAATAGGTAGGTCACTGGGCATTATAAGATACTTAGAATGGCATCCTGTTGTACTATGGAAAAGTAAGAGATTTATGTAATGGAAATCCTGTTTCACAGCTCTAATAAGCTTGTTAATAACAATTCACTGTGTCATGGTGTTTAGTAAGGATTTCAGATTTTGTCACGTAGAATAAGGAGAAGGATTCAAGTGGAAAAAGGAGAAAGGCTTTGCAAGGAACATTTTTTTTGTAGTGTAGGCTAGCATCACCCTTGGAGAGGCTTGCAGGGACCACAATTTAAAGTACAGTTGCAGAGTGCAAAGAAAATGTGGTTCCGCTTGTTTTGCCTCTCTGCCCCCTCCTATCTGCCTGCCTTTAAAATGAGCCTATGCCAGTAGAGAATTTGGTGGAGGGAATTAGGCAGGGCCAGTTTGCTTTTGCCAGTACAACAGGCCATTGCTGCATGAAATGGCATATGCTGAAAACTTTGTGGTCTCTTGTATGAAACCCCTCGTGTAAACAACTCAAAAGCTTGTGTTCTTCCCCATTTTGCAAACAGGGTGCTGTGGGTGAGAACTGATAGGTGCGAGCTGTGTTTCTCACCTTGGCATTCACCCACCTGCATGAGGTAAGCAGCTCGATGCTACCACCTGGAAAAGGGGCAGAAATTTAGGGTGTTGAAATCTGGAAATGAGTTAGTGAAGTTCTGTATCCCCTTGCAGTGGAGTTTGTGCTATACAGTGTTCTACCTAACATATATTCTATACCAGTGTGGAAGTCTTGTGTCATTACTGTTAGGCATTGTCACAAGACACAACAGAATCTGTAGGAATCTGCACAAAACCTGACTGCAGAAGTTGCTTTTATTGTGCCTCTTCACTCAGAAAAAGCCTATTTTGATTTATGTACATAACTACAGTTCTGTCCATTTGAATGCTGATTCAACATCTCAGTGGTGGTTTCAGGTTTTTTTTTACTTGTTGTCCTGTCTGGGATATGATGTGGTATCTGTGAAACATGCATCTTCTAAAAGCTGGAGAGAAGCCTGAAGCAACGCCTGCATGTCTGAACAGCTCCACAGCTTGAAAAGAGGGGAGGGATTGAAAGTTTTTTGATCTAGACTTTCTACAGTGATTCTTTTCTCGTGATTAACTCATCTCTTTGAATCTCATCAATTTTCTGTGTCTGAAACCCCTTTCTAGACTTGCCTACAGAGGGAAAGGGCTGGGTTTTTTTTGTTAGAACTTAACTTCAGTGATGTAACACTGGAGATGAGTAGATATAGACTTGATATTAGGAAAAAGTTCCTTACCACGAGGGTGGTGGAACACTGGAACAGGTTGCCCAGGGAGGTGGTTGAGGCCCCATCCCTGGAGGCATTCAAGGTGAGGATTGACAGGGCTCTGAGCAACCTGATCTAGTTGGGGATGTCCTTGCCCACTGCAGGGGGCTTGGACTAGATGACCTCCAGAGGTCTCTTCCAACCCAAATGGTTTCATGATTGTAACAAAGACTATCTTTGCCCTTGGTTACAGATCTGCTCATTTGTAGACCATGCCTTGACTTGATAGGAGTAAGCACATATAAGCTTCTTCTAGATTGCTTATGAGTAGTTGAGTAAAGGAGCTGTGAAGCTGTGAAGGTAGTGCAGTTTTTGGTGTCTTGTCAGTTCAAGTAAGATCTTTCCATTAGAAAAAGTTATGCTGGTAATACATATTGACTGTCATCACTTTTTTTTTCTTTCTTTAGTTTTTCTGTCTTTATTTTTTCTTCTCTCCTTCTTGGAGGAGGATGATCAGACTAATTTGGACTGTTCCCTATTGTGGTAGCAGCATGGGTGGAGGTATACATTAAAACATGAACAAACAGGAATCTGCTAGATAAACATTTAATTTCTGCCTACTTAGTTCAGTTTTAAGTCCCAGAGGATCAACTTCCTATTATCACTGAAACTTACTATAGTTCTATCTCTGATCTTATAATAAAATCAAAAGCATTAAGTAACTAGAGCTGTCCTAGGCTATTTATGATCAATTCAGGTAACCACTAATTGCAGCTTGCCTCCCAAATGCTGTGGGAGTTGAAGGTCTTTGGCTAGATGTGGTGGTCAGATATCTTCTGAGATACCACATGAAGAAAAGTTAATAGCAGCCAGTGTTATTTAATATCCTAAAGAAGGATACAGAGGAGGAAGTGGAAAGCAATCTGGCAGTGTCTGCTGTAGCTGCTGGCATGGCTTTGTTACAAATTAACTGTATCAGAGTGAATTAGAAAGGGATATATGATTTGGAAAGTGAATTTAGGTTTGCTTTTATATGTGGCTATTTTCATGTTTTCTGTGGAACTCTTTCACGTGGTTCCAATTATTCACTTAAATACCATATTATTATTTTCAGTTTCCTGAGTGCGTGATTTATGTAATGCAAACTATTAAAGGCAAATGCACAAATTGAAATTCACTGCACAGTGATTAAATTGGCTGTATGCATTACTTAAATAAATTACATATGTTAAAAAATAAATGGTAAGCTCTGACTGTAATAGTTACCATTTGCAATTCGAATGACCTGTAAACTAGAAATTATTTGCCAACAAAATGTTTGAATAATATTGAATAATGAATCCATTAGAGGATTTCATGATGTGCTCATCATGTTTAATGAATAAGGAAAAAAGGCTTATCAAATATTATGTAAGTGTTTGTTCAGTGAAAAATCAAATTTAAAAGAGGTTATTTGGAAGGCTCAGCTGAATGGAAAGGCTGCAGGAATGGAGAAGGCGTGATGAAACTGGTAAGGGACAGTTTCAGAAGCAGGCTTATTATTACCTTAATGGCTGTTGAGTAATTTTAAGAAAGGCACATGTGAGCATCTCATGGCACTTTTGTAGCAGTCCACCCGTGGCGTTGCACATAATACCATTTCAAGAAAGTTGGTGTTCTGCATGAATGCTGCTTCTTTTTCATTGAAGAATGAGAAAATGTAAGACCATGGTGATGCTACTCCCATGGAAGGTTATAATGGTGTAGATTCCAAACCCAGGCAGATGGAGCTCATTTAGCCCTGTAAGGCCTTCCATCTAAGAGGTTAAACCTCTGTCCTAAGGACTTGGCTGCCAGCATCCAAGCTTGCTAGGCCCTGGCAGATGAACCTTAGGACTAAAGGGTGGGTCCAGCTCTGCGCATGCTGTGTCTTACCTAAAAAAAAATCCATAGCACAGGCTCGAGGGTGCTATCTGCTAGCCTCTTTTTATCAGTGTGCTTGGAAAAGGCACTGATGAGGAGCGTGGATGGAGCCCTCCCTGGATCTTTGTTCGCGAAGCCTGGCCACGACGACAATCAGCTTCCACATGCCAGCAATCCATCAATTTACAGTTTTCTAGCCTTTTCCTGGAGGAACCCACTGTGTTTTTAAACCTTGCTCACAGTTCATGTATATAGTAATAACACTAATGAGAGTTGTAGGGGGTTTATTTTAGTGTGTAGACAAAGCAGCTCTATAGCAAAAGATTTAATTGTAGGACAATTTTAAACAGATATATTAGGAGATGAAGTGCTCAGAAGTATTAACAACAGATTGTGTGTGGAACTTGATACTGCGATAAAGGTCACAGCAAGAATGATTGTATTAAGAAGAAAGGGCATGTTAGTGAGGAATGGGCAAGTATGGATGTTAAATCTTGGGGGGTAAATTGTTTCATCTTAGCCTGATAAAGAAATCTCTGTGCATTACCGAAGGTACAGTATTCCTCATCACCTTTCATCAATCAGCCCTCATTAATTTCTGGGAAAATGCAAAAGGTAAGGTTGGTTCCAATTTGCTGTGGAGTAGTGTCTTCAATGTTTCTTTCCTACTTAATGAACATTCATCTTGAAATTTATTTATTCACAGTGGGGAGGCAGACAAATATGTTAGCTGGGTTGAGGTTTTTTGTTATATTTTTTGTTGTTGTAACTTCTTACTTTCTAATAATGTACTAACTGCTTTCTTAACATTAAAAAAAAATATCCTTCACTGTATGGTTTTTGTTTTATCTTCTCCTACCTGGAGGGGAAAAAAAAAAAGGTTCTGAGTTATTGCAGTCCTGGATTTTAGTTAGTGCTGCAGGATTGCCTATAGCAGCCTAGGCTTGAGCAGCTGTCTAGGAGCAAAAGAGACCATGGTTGGATTTCCTCCCCACTCTTTTCTGCACTCCTAATGTCCTATATTCCACACCTGCCACAGCCTCTACAAAAAGCATTCTGGCAGGTCTAAAACTCAATTTGATTGTTGGAATAATGCTTGAAAATATTACTGAGTTCTGAGCTTAAAGAAGATCAGAGAGGTGCATGTGGAGAGCACCGTCTGAAGTACGTAGTGCACTATGTTGCGGGTAGTGTTTTTATTTTTCATTTATTTCCATTATTTCCCTCAAGTAACACTTTTGTGGGGGATTGGGTTAAGTGCTCAGTTTTAATGTTTTCTTTAGAACTCTGGTTTTGCTGACTATACAAACTGTGAATTTTTAAATGCTATTGCAGTGCTGTTACAGTGAGGTGAATTGTATTTCTGTCCTGTGAAGTACCACATGCCTGGCTCTGTTTGTTATCTTTCACCTTTGTGAAAGTGCATTTGAATAACAGAATTTGCAAATATAGCTTAGGAAGAAGAGAACAATATATGAATATGAAAAATTCTGGAAAAAACCAAACCCTTGTAAAATACTTTCCTTACTGTAAAGAAACCAGGGGTCTGGTGTTATCTGATGCTGAGCACCCTGTACCTCAGTGGCAGTCAGCTCCTCTGAATTTCAAGTCATAAAGCCACTTGCCAGCAAGCACCTGGTATGTGACAGGACTGCCAAAGGACCTTGTTCCCCCTATTAGACTCAAACTGTGCTACCCGAACAGTAATGGCATTGGTGAAGATTAAGCAGGCTCAGCATTTGAATTTGAAAATAATTTTATTTATTACATTTAATTAACTATTATAATCTATGAAATGTACTGTGTAAACCACACAAAATGAAAACAAATGACCATCTGTGGCAATTAAGCATCTATTCTATGATCAAAAAAATGAAAGAGGCAGCCTTATCTTGAAAAAGTACTCTTGAGGTAAAAGGTAATCCTCCAAATCTGGCTGCCAGATAGGAAAGTGTAAACCTTCATGTCTGTGTCCTACCCAGGGCTCTTTCACTGATGTGGAACTGCTTTTACTGTTCTTAAGAGAAACCTATTAATTGTAATGAAATGTCTTATATTAGGATGTAAATACAGATGCTTGTGCTGAGAAGTACAACCTGATTGCAAAGATGGTCTTTGTCAGAGCCTGTTGGACACAATGGAGGAGCCTCTCTGGTGTTTTTATTTTGCTCAGACCATATTCTGATAAGCGTTCAAAATATGGATGTGTCCAAGTTAACAGAGGACAGCAGATGGATGCTCAGGGTGACTCTCCTTCCAGGTAATTGTAGCACTGATAGGAATCCAAAAGGCACTCATTAGAGAGAAAGCTATTGCTGTGTTATTTCTGATCATAAAACAGGTGATGGGATCTTTCCTGGCAGAAAAAAGAGCTAGCTTGTTCTTGTGCTTGTTCTGCAAATTTTATAGCAAACGCTTAGGGGACATAGTTTAGTGGTGACCTAGCAGTGTTGGGTTAATGGTTGGACTTAATGATCTTGAAGGTCTTGTCCAACCTAAATGAGTCTGTAGTTCTATACAACAAGAGCTTTAGATGCTGCATATTTTAAAATGGTCTCTAGCCAGGCACTGAGTTGCTCATCTCCAGGAAAGTAGAGAGAAAAAAGTCTGGACTCTGCAAGAGATGGGTGACTTGGGGTTAACATATCAAGACCAGATTTTGCGGCCGACAAGAGTGCAGGGAGCAGTGCTGAGGATGAGCCAGTAGGTCCTGCCAAGATGAGCTCTGCACTTACTCTGTCAGGTAACTACATTATGTGGTGGGGTCAGTCACTGCTAGCCTGCCTCAGGACTTAAGTGTCTACCTGATAAGAAACCCATTGAAATGAGCCTTTTTGCTACAGGCATGTTTTTATATGTTCTGGAGATGTTGCAATCTTTTAAGCCCTATATCACATTTAAAGGTGAGGAAAAAGGATGTTTGAGTCTGTTGGTTTCTATAAAATACAATTTTGCTTCAGCCAGTCAGCTAATCTAAGTTGCTTGAGACTGCCAAGTCTTTGTGTGGTTGGAAAGAGCAGGTAGTTTAAATTTTTGAAAGAACTAAACGCAACTTGACACAGAAGCTACAGAATTCATTGCACTGTCCAAAAGTGGCACAGTAGTAGTGAAAAATTGCTTCGCATGCTGATGCTTTCTAAGCACATCTGCTCTGCAAGTGTCCTTCTATGATGACAGGTCTTGAAAAAAAATGCTTTGCCTTTGGAGGTTTGTGTGAACTGGTGGAATATGTTGAGATCTGTCTCTCTGGGACCAAAGTGTAGTGGTGCTGGCACCTTGACTGGGCTGTCGCATCCATTAGGTAGTGCGCAAGCAGAGGGGTACAGAAGCCTTTAGAAACTTTAGCTTGAGAAAAACATGAACATTAGTGTCAGCAGGACCAAATCTGCCTGCCTGTTAACGTCCCTGAACGCAGAGACGTGGATGATGGAGCTGAATTTAGATTGAAGTCCATGTGTATGTAGTTATCTGCAGCAGCAGAATGCCCCTTGCTTGACTCTTCATAGCCTCCCCTCTGGCAGGGCTTGTGATGTGTGCCCAAAGTATGTGTCCTGTCAGGCCAGGGCAACTTTGCATCCCTTTATGTCCTTCTTTGGGTGCATTTTGTGAAACTGTGATTGCTGATTCGCACAGAGACTAACTTTCTTGTGTTCATTTCTTCATACAATTATTTCTACATCTCCTGTCCTTTGCCAGCTGTCATAGATTTCCTTTTGTATTTCTTAGTCACTGGTAAGATTTTTTGCTTCTTTAGTATAAAACACATCTGCTTTTTCAAGTAATTGGAATGAATTAAAAACAAACGAAGTTCAATGCTTCTCATAAAATACATGATTTGCCCAAAAGCAAGCTGGATACTTAATTTGCCTCATCAAACTTGATTATTTTTCTTGACCTAAAGAACTGGCTGTAATATATTTTAAGCTCCTGCTTGTAATAGGTTGAGCTTCTACCTGCTTTGTTCACACTGTATTTGTAGCACTTACTTCTAATTTTTTAGGAAGGCTAATAAAATACTGCTTTGGGAACATTTGTAACCTTGTAAGAGACATCCTCTTGTGTTCTCTTCCACTGTTGAGAGGCACCTCCTGTGCCTCTCTTGAATTGTGCTGGTTTTTACAGGTTTGCCAGATTGAGGTGTGAGAACAGGAGCAGCTCTGGGCAAAGCAGAAGAGTGCTCAGGCAGGGCCAGTCCTGGCAGCTGCTGCTCTGCTGCCTTCTCCTTGGTGCCAGAGCCCTGGAGAGTCAGGCTGGGATCTAGGGGACTGGGCAAGGCATACATGTGATGAAAGTGATGGCTTGGTCCCAGTATGAGCTCATACCCCCGGTATGAGGAACAGCAAGTCTGACAACTCATGTGTCTCCCACCAGCTGGAGCAACCCAGGCTTGATCCATGGGCAACAAAATTCAATTTTGCCTGCACAACTGGAGACCTCGAGCAGGGGTGATGTGGCAGCTGCTGCCCTCCCTGGTGCCAGTGCAGGCTGGAGAAGGAGGTGCTCTACAAGTGCTGCTTAATTGCTATGTCTTGTGAAGTACAACCACATTCAAAAGGGATTTTGTGTGCAAGATTGCAATCCTTTGTCTTCACTTTCTCACAAAATTATGCTGTTCCTCCCTTTTAATTTTTCTAGACACTTTCAGGAGAGGAGTTGAGCTAAATACCAGGTGGCCAAATGGAAATGAGCTGTCAGCTCTTGAAGCATGTGAAAAAGCTCCTTCTCTCTTCTGGCTCTACTTTAATGTGATTGCTCTGGGTGTCTTTGCTCTGGGAAAGTGCATATTCAGGCCATGGCTCAGAGAAGTCCTTGAAGGGTTTTGTGGACTGCAGAAATAGGGCGGGTTGTAGCTCAGGAAGAGACCACTTTCTTTTTCCTTTTCATAGGAAAAAAAAAAGGAAATAATTCTTTTCCTGTCCTCAGCTGCAGTGTACAATGAACTCTGGTTGAAATGCCAGCTGTATTCACTTGTGTTTTCCCTCCTGTGCTATCTCTTCAAGCAAACTTTTTCCAGCTCCTGATTGCACAAAGACAACAGACAGAAGCTGATGTGCTGCTGGAGCTGCTGCCTTCTGCTGATGGGTATTTTGGTGCTGTAGCCTGTTGAGTGTATGTGATAATTGGTTTCGCTTTTGGTCTTTGAGGACAGAAGATGCAATTAGCATCTCCAGCATATTTTCTTTAATACATTCTCAAAATTGCAGTTCTTTTAGGAATACTGAGGAGTCATTACATTGGGACATGGTTTTTATATTGTAAAATACCTTTGCTTTCTGAGCATCAGAGAAATTGCTTGCCCTAGTTGCTGCTCTGTTGGTATATTTGAATTCAGTTGTGGTGTCACAAGTGCAAGTACAAAATCCTATTGAAGTACAATAAAAACATTAAAGGTACCTCTGCAAAGCTCTTGAGACTTGAAGCTTATACCAAAGGACAGGTGTCAGCCCTCAATTTGTCTTTCAGGCAAGGCTTGAGAAGCTAGTCAGTGGATGATGGGGATATATTTACATGTTAAACTTTAGGTAGGATTTCATAGTGTACTAACAACAACTTGTGTTACACTTTAAAGTTTACTAACATCTGATTTCTAAGCACCTTACCACTTCAGAATAACAACAGAGCCATCCTACACTGCAATCTGGCTACCTGGATGAAGGCTGCATCTGAGCAGAAAAGAACAAAATGTGAAGGGCATACAGCTTCAGGTTGCATATGTCTGTGTATACAGCTCTATATGAATATACTGAGACAGTTTTCCCTACTAGAGACAACTGGAGACTTTACTGGGATGCTGGAGAGCAGCTGGGCAGTGGTAAGATCAAAGGCTGTATGTTTATTTCTTCGTGGGGCAGAAAGAAAAGTGTATTTCTTTTTGTTCCAGTGAGAAATGGTAGCACACTGGAATGTCAAGATTTTGCAGGCTAAGAAATATATTTGCTGGTGAGAATTACTGGGATAGTACAATCTTGGAATAAATGACCACAAAAGGAGAAAAGATGGAGCAAGAAAAAAGCATGATTGTTCTGACTTTGCTCCTCCACGAGTGGTGCTGAGGAAATATGTGAGCAACTGACAACTTCTGCAAGGACACAAATATCTTAATTTGACTCTGTGGGATTCCTTTGCAAAGAAGTAACTTAAATGGGTAAATAATCTTTTCTTTCTGTTCTAGTTCTGAATAGATCTGGGAGGACACCCCCAAAGCTTGCTGTTACAGACCTTAGTCTCTTCAGTAACTTGTCTTTAAAATGCCACCGTTTACCAACAGCCACTTCAGATCTGCAACACTTATTGTCCTAATTACAAACAGAAACTGTTGTCTGAGACATAACTGTATGGAAACTGTCAAATACTGACATTTAATGGCAACCATGGGAGCTGCAGATCTGTTGTTTGGGGGAGGGTTCTAAAAATACTCCATAAAAAGTAAGTTTAAGATCTGTTACTGCTATATGTCTTTAAAATCTTCCCTGTCACTGAATTTCCTATTTTATTAGAAACTGAATATGCTACAATAAAATAAAGTGAAAATCCACAGTAGGGAAAAAATATGGCATTTTTGTTCATTTGGCTGTTTCTTTAGGGTTATTACTAGCAAAGCAAACTTGGAACCAACCCTGTTAGGATTTCTACTCCTGTCTGTAGAGCTGTAACCCTGGCATATAGCCATTAAGTTACCAATTTTGAAAGGATTTTTATCTAATAAAAAGAGAGGTGAGTAAGAGCCTGCACTTCATTGCAGACACAAAGATGCAGTTTTGACAATATTATCTCAAGCCCTGTGGTACAGCTTTGGTGTTTGGTGGAGGTGAACAGGCATGCAGAGCTCAGAAGATTCTGTGATTCTTCAGAATTGACAGAAATCAATCACAGCTGGAGGTGGTTCATCTCTAGGTGCACATGGGGGGCTAAGATCTGCCAGCAGTTAGCTAAGCTGGGACTTAAAGTGGGCACAGGGGTCTGTGGATTGCCTCTGAGGAATACCAGAGTTTCCAGGAGGGCTTCATATTGCACAGATCTTAGTGAGCAGTTAACAGTGCAAGTTCAGCAGTAGTGACATGGTGGAACCTAGGAGGAGGATGACAGCAGTACTCTTTACAGGCTGCCTATCTCTTCTGGTTGCTTCTGTGTTCAGTTAGTTTGGCTTGGAAACAGACTTCTAAACAAGGCAGGCATTGACCATCAAACTATGCTGTGGAGGTATGTGGTGGTGGGAACATGGGAGTCTGGGATTGCCTTGAGCTAAGAGCGGAGAGGATGGATCTCATTAGGTGTCAGAGCCAAAGTGTGTGTTGAGAAGCAGCAAGTATTAGCTCTGAGGTGGTGGCTGGGAGAATCATCCTTAGTCCTGGAAGATGTTGAAATGGTCAGGAAGGAGAAAATTTGGGGATGGGGGGAGGATCTAGTCCAATTTCCTCAGCATAGCTAGAGGAATGTTATAAAAAGGAAGAGATGCTGTAAGGTAGGGGAAATTGTGTCAGAAGAGAGGCTGGGGCGGCTGTTGTGCCCTGAGTTTTGTGACCGAGCTTAGCATAGGTCAGATGCAGGGGAGGAGTCTCATTGCCACTGGGCACCTTGTGGATCATGTTTATCAGCTGGGCTGTGGTCAGGCTGCTCTGATGGTGAAGATGCAGTGCATGCTTTTCACCTACAACAGAGCATGCATATCTGTGCTGGGCCAATTTAAGGGGAGATAACTCTTTCCTTGAGTATTTTGCAACCTGGGAGAACTGATGTTGTCTGATAACAGTGTGTGTGGTGTGCATGCAGGTGCTTGGTGTTTGGCCATGTTCAAGTGTTAGTGTTTTTGAATGATATTGTCTTGAAGAGTTGATCATGATCCTATGCAGGTCATGCACAGGAGAGGATTGGGTTCTGCCACTTCTAATATCAGTGTTACTGTTCTGAACTGTGCTTCTCTTCCTTGCAAAGTGGTTGTAGTGATATCTTCTTGACACATCTTAGCTACAAGAAATGGATTGACCTGCAGTTCTGTTGGCAGAGGGTCAGAGCTGTAGCTGAAGAGCTAGAGAGAGAAAGGTGGTTTGAAGAAACCAGCTTTATGATGAAAAGAAAGGTAGTGACTGTCTGCTGGTGCCAGTCTTAGGAAATGCTCAAATTGCATAAAATAAGCTAAGGCTGAGAGGTAAAAGCATCTTGAAATCTCCCCTCAAAATCTGCCAGGTCATAGAATGATGGGATTAGCATACCAATTCTTTCCTAATAGAAAAGGATTTGGATTATTTAGCTTTCATCAAGATGATGGTGATGTTTAGAATTTTATTTTTTCACACAGTTTTTTGTGCCTTAAAAAACACCCTAGCTATGTGGGCTGGAGCAGCTCTGAAAAGCAGCCAACTGGCAAGCCATAAGCTAACTTAAAGCAATAGTTTTATAAAGCTTAAATAATAGAAATTCTGGGAGAAGCAGTGTTTTGAATGCATATCTTGAGATCTGTGGAGTGTGTGTGCGCACTCATGCTTGTGGAGGAGGTATTTGTCAGAGTACACCTGCCTGTCTTCTAAATGAGCTAAGTGAGGGTTTGGTTTCCAGCGAGATCTGTCTGTCCGTCAGCCAGGCCCCATGGTTGCCAGTTACTACCTCTGTGAATACTTCCAAGCCACCACCATAGCTGTCAGAGTTGTGCTGTTGCTTGACATCTTGGTAATCATGGTGTTCTGTGGCTTTTTCAGCTGGTATCAAGGCATGTTGGTGATGGTGCCCTGTCAGCGGAGGTTGGCCTGACCACTGGATTGTGTGAGCCAGCTTCTGCCTCTGTGCTGGCATTGTGCAGATGGTCTATCTGCTGGTGGGGTCCCGGCACTCCCTCCCTCCTTTCCTCTTGGTGAGACCCTCAGAATTTTCCCCTGCCACTTCAAGCGTTGTTTGAAAACATCTTACCCTGTTTATGCTTGAGACACATCTGAAGATCCTGCCACTTACATGTCTTGCATAAATTTTCTTATTCTCATAAGTGCGTGACCTTTTAAGATGAAGATTGTTCTTGTCTTTATTGCAAAGCAGCTTCTTTTTTTCTTCCAACGTTTCTGAAGTTTTCTATTTTTACTAATGACCTGACATCCAAACAGGTCAATACCTTCCTGATTTGTTCTGATATTTGTATTCAGCAGGAACCATCTTTTCCTAGAAAAGACATGGGAGGGGGGAGGAAATCCTACTCCTCTTCACAAGAGTCTTGGCAGTCATAATCACAGGACTTGTGATTCATGTCCGATATATGTGAGAAGAGCTGACATCTTAGGGCAAGTTGCAGATATTGAGGGATGAAGTAAAACCTGCTTTTGATGTTTGTGGGTTTCTCTCTGCTAGATCAAAAATGAAGTTGTTAATTCATTTGATCAAACCTTCAGTCGCTTTTTATGTTACAGTTGCTGGGTTAAATGCTGTCTTAATCAGCTCAAATCTCTACCTTTTCTTTCTGCAACGCTCTGCAAATGTTAGACCTGCAACATTAATCTGTTCTAATGAACCTGCAGCTCATGCTGAATAGAATAGGACTGCTAGAGAAACTATAAAAATTGAGGTAGTAAATACATGCAGTCACATCATATTTAGTGATGAAAACTGGCTATAGGTTTTTTGTATGTGGAGGGTTTTTGGGTCTAGACTACTGGAGGTCTGAAATTTTAGCCTTTTCCTATATTGACACGTTGCGTTTTCTGGCTTTTGTTTTTTCTCTTCTGTTTATTTTCTCAGCATGTAAATGCCTGATTTTGGAAGAAGCTGCAGGGCTAGGTATGGTTCTATGCTACCATGCTTTGTGCTGGAGTTAGTCTCTTTGTTTCTGTTTCTCTGACTCATCTGAGCTTAGAAATTGTCAGTACTATAAGGAGGTAACTCGGGGAAGGATTCTGGAGTCCATCTGCATTGCTGAAATTCAAATTCCCATGAGGCTCATTTCTTAGCAGTGTAAGATTTGCCTAAACAGTAACAGGAGTCTTGCCTCTATTTAAGATTGCAGGATATGGCATATTCAGCTGCAGTGGTAGCACAAGGTCATAGAGGAGGGAAAACCATTTGAAGTTGTGGACACACAGAGCAGCTGCTCAAACGCAGGGGTGTGTTACTTTTTGGGGGGAGGCCAGCTCTTTTGTCAGAGGAAATGGACGAAGGCCCCTTATGAGGTTCAAAAGTGGTGACTCTGGAGTGCGAGGGACTGCAATCTTAAATGCAGGCAATGTGTTTCAGAGGAAAGCATCAGGGCTAAGAGGGCTAAAGGAGAGGGAATGTACAGAACAGTTGTGGAGACTTTTCTCTCTAGAGAGAAAAGGTGTAAAGCTCTCTGAATCCTGCTCTTGGGATGTTTTTGCAGACTCACTTAAGCAAAAGAGAAGCTGTGAGGAATTTAGGATTGAAGCAGTTACTGCATCTTGTCCAGCAGGAGCAGCAGGTTGTGGCCATTCAGAGGTGCAAGGGCTGTGCACTGCAAACCACTCTGTACAGGCAGTGTGGGGACTCTGCCGGTGTGCCAGCAGCAGGAGCTGTTCCCTGCATGCACCGGTGTGACTACCGAGGCAATGGCCATGTCTGCCTGAGTAGGGCCAGGCACTGTCTGGATTTAAAACCAGATAGGTTATTGCATGCTTTTAAAGAAGGAACAGATAATACACTCCAATGCCTATTGAGTATGAAGCTTAAGGTAGTCTGTGATATGACCAGATTTTATTTTATTTTGGTTTAATTTTTTTTTTAAACTTTAATGCTGTCAGATGATGCATTATCCATACCTAGATGCCTACTGCTTGCTGTGCAGGTTATCTCTACTATGACAGCTCTATGTCTTCAATATCAGATACACTGCTCTTGAGTCAGAGTAGATTTACAGATTCTATTATACTTCTATTGAACAGCTCTTAATCTGGGCAGAGGAAAACATGCTGCGAACAGTGCGTTTTATCCCTTGCCTTTAGTATTAGAATGCTTCTTCGCGGGATTGGACATTGTATTACAAACAGTCCAACACCAGCTCTGTCTCTTAGCACTAAAAAAACCCATAACCCTGTAAATGCTGGAGGTAGTGGTTTCTGTCACTCCCAAGCCCAACTGAGTCTGAATGAAAACTAGTACTGGCATTAATTGAAGGTCTTCATCTATGTAACCTGGGTCTAGTACACATGTCACTTAATGCTGCTTTCTGCTCTTGTGCTGCATTCCTATATTACAACCTTCATGTAAAACAAGAGAGTTGTGAGTCTGAATATAGAAGCTATCTTCAGCTCGTTATTGTTTTGGCAGCTTTATTTTTGACATCACAGTTCCTTTAATAATTGAAGATTATATGCGTCAAGAAATGTAACTGCTCTGTGCATGAAAAATGACATTTGTTTTGCTTGTATGATTTTGCAAACAGAGTTACTGCATTATTTATCCTCTTTTGAGCAGCATAATACAGGATGCTGCCCTTGACCTGTAAGGAATAGTAATGGCATTGCTCCGTGTGTGTAGCACCTTGTTATAATTAGCAGTGTTTCTTTCCTATTTTAGTTGTAAGCAGTACAATATAAATTAGCAGTAAGTAGGCAGAAGCATACCAAATACTTTAGGAATGTTATGAATGTGAATAGTCCCGGATGGTTGTTTTTTTTTTACCCCTCCCTCTGTTTCTCAGCTTTCTCCCACCAGCTGCTTTGACCTTGTATCTACCTTGAGATTCACACTCCTTACTACCTTTTTTTTTTTCCCCAATTGATCCCCGCTGTTAGTGCTGTGAATGCCATTGACTCAACACTGGTTATTCCTATAGCTCAGCAGTTCTACCTTGCCTCAGCTGCTGAAGTATCTCTCTCATCTTTTCTCCTCATTTTGTTCATTAAAGAGAAAAAGAAGGAAGAAGTTGGAATCCATCACTGGGAAGTATACAGTTTGATTTGATTCTGTTTGAGGAGGGGGAGGACAGTTGCTCTTTCTTATGTGCCGATGTAGGTCATGAAAATGTATAATCAGCTTACACTTGTATCCACACGCTGCCAGGAAGTAATCCTGCTTAGCATCACTTTATGGGGTTTGGAGTCCTTCTGAACCTTCTAATCCCTGGTGATATTTAAATAACATGTTGTGATCACCGTTTGGCTTAGTTCATGTGGAAGGGATGGATTATACAGATGTATCAGCAAGGAAACACACATGTGCCTAGACATACACACAGAATATGTATATTCAACATGCAGAATAATTTTCATTTGCAGACTATGGGCTAAACCTTGGAACATGCTGGGGCAGCTCTCTAGGCAGGTGCTCTGGGATGACTGTGTGTCTGAGAAAGCAGAGATATCACAATAGTGATTTGCCATGCTATTTCTAGATGGAAATTTTGTTCTAAACTAGAACAGCCATGATTGCCCCATTTCTGCAAAAGGCTTAGGCAGAAATTTACTCAGGCAGTATTTGCTACTTCCACACTCGGGATAAGAGATGTGGGGTTTCTTCCCCACAGTTAGCTGGTTTGTTAGCCAATGGGGTCTGCCCTGCAAAATTATGATTTGAAAAAAGCTGTTCAGAGCTGCTTGGTGAGTCATGTGCAGAAGGCAATACAAAATTTCTCAGTCTATGGCATCCAGCACCTACACAAACTCCGTCTGCCTCCCACATGCAGACACCTTTTCTGCGATGCATTGAACCCTGGGGAGGTCTAGAAATCCTGCAGGCACTGCTGACCAAGGCTGTGGACAAGGAAAGGAGCTAGTCCTGTCCTGACTTGCTCCAGTGGTGAGTAACATAGCAGTAGGTGCAAACAGTGTGTGCAGGAGGTGCTGGTACTGAGCCCTGTCTGGCTTTGCAGGATTGGCTGGCAGTGTGTTGTACATGTACACTGCCTGTAGCTCTACAATTGTCTTTAAAGTAACTCACAGAAAATGGGTGATTTCCATTGCCAGAGACTTTGATCTAGCAAAGTATATAAATGAGTAAATAGATCCACCTCTTACTGAAACAAATGAAAGTGCTTAAACTTCAGCCTTTGTACTTGTCTACTGCTAGCTCTGATAGCAGCATACAGCTAGCACTACTAGTTGCTTTTGGAAGAAGTGTCAGAAATGTCAAAACCAGGAACAGTATCCACAGTAGGAAGCCCAGTTGTGATTCATGACCACCAGTTCTGAATGCATGGCCTGCTTTCTAGATTAGAATCAGGTCCATACAATGGTACCATTATGAATTTATATTAAAAGTCCTTTCTACTGACATGAGAAATTGCAATAACACTCATTCTATTGTTAATAACAATTGAAATGCTTAAAATAAGAAAATACTAGCTGATATTTAAACTACTTATTATCAAATCAAAGTTCCTTTGATAAAATCACTTAATTAAGCTGCATTGTATTAGTTAAGCATCTAGATCACTGTTCAATAGAGGTAAATAATTCTCCTATGATTTCTAGCATATTCATTTCTTGAAGCATTACTACAATAACCAGCATTTTGGGAAAGCTGTGTTATGTAGCCAGAAATTGACCTACTGTGCAATTGAAAAAAGGATTATTAATTTAAAGCAAATGTTCAGTTACACAGAAAGTCTTTGAAAGCCTCCAAATACTTTTTGTGCTTCGAGGTGTCCCTTGTCTTCTGAAATTATTATTTTTCACTGCCATAGATATTAATGCTTGGGAGCTCAGATGACTTCTTTGACACAGCTAAGAAAGTCATTAGTGTGTATTATACTAGTAAATTGAAATGTCTCTTTTTTATTTTTCCATTTTTTCCTCCTCCCTGTAAGACTGTCGTGACTCTTATCTTGCTTTGCACTGAGAACTATTCAGAGGGAACTTATGTCACCACGATCAGTACACTGCAGCAGTCTCCTTCATTTTTCATTGCTGCCTGAAGGACATTTGGGGAGGGAGATGCTCTTAACTTGCAGAATTTTTGTCCTGAGGAAGTGTGATGATTCAGTGGTTCACCTTATTGAACTGTAATTTGGTCATAAATATGAAGAAATTATATTTAAAAGATGTTAAATCTCTGACACACATTGACAAGAGAGAAGTTGGCACTGATGACTAGGAGTTGATCCTAAAAATCCTTGATCCTCCAGGGAGACTTGCACAGAAATTCACTGTAGTATTTGGAGTTGCTGAAATCTGGAATGTATTTCAGGTTATTAACTTGTATCTTCTGCTTCTGGAGAAAGGAAGAAAGCTTTGGCAAAAGTGCAAGCTGGATTTGTTGGGGTGATTGCAATGTCCTTTGTGGTATTCCAATAATTAAAAATAATAATAATTATACAAATCTCATCTTGAAAAGACAGATTTCAAGCACTTAAATCCCATTGATTTCCTGTAGAACATGATCTCATAAATCACCAAAGTAATTGTTATTTTATGGTGTCACCTTTTCTCTGAAGAACTTGCTAATGGATTCCAGTACATATGTTGTCACTTGCTTTTAAAACTGATAATTACCTGTAGTTAAAAACCCACATTTTTATTAGATTATTACGATATTCTAGTAAATATTTAAGAAAGCATAACAAATGCAATTATTTATTAGAAGAGCACTGTTGACAATATAAGCACTTAGTATGGATACAGAACTGCTTATTTTAGTACTTGCTGAGCACCTGTTAGAAGATACCTGCTCCTGGTAATACTTTGTTGGCTTGTAATTTTAATTACTGTAAATTACTATTGAGATTGGTGAATATGGGGTAAAAAGTAATTTACATCAAATATTCCTTGTTCTGCAGTATTTTGAAGCTATTTTACCCTGCATTGTGTACATCTGTTTTTTGATAGAACTGATATAATTGGTATATTACAGAGTTTCTATAGAAGGCACTCCTAATTTTCAACTTTAAAGAAGATGCTTAAGTGATCAGACTGATAAATTTAATGCTAATGAATTTTTCAGCTACCTAATTATCAAAAAAAGTGTAATTCATTGTTAGAGTAATTGTTCAGCATCCTCCAAGATCAAGTCTTGCAATTTGCAGATCAGTGAGTAAGTTTTAAGGATTAAATTGCAGTTTCAGTGCAAAAATTGGCAGTCTAACTCTTCCTGAAGGAGAAGCTGTGCTCTCTGATGAAAATGATTTCTGATTTATCTGCCCTCCTGTGATTTTTCTGTCATTACTCCTAGACCTGGATCAGAACAGGATCCTGTGTTCCAAATGCTGAAAATTTGAGAGAACTTGGACAGTGAAATATTTCGCAGCTGTCTTACTCTGCTTATGAATGAGCTCCACTAGAAAATCTGGCTCCCACAATTAAGTGATTTAGAGAACTAATTTTAAGGCAAAGGGGAATTGTAAGCTCCTATTTTTGTGGCAACCAAGGTAATTTTAGATCCTGAATCCACACTGCAAAAGATATGGAAATTATGGATCCAGACTTGGGCTTACACAACAAAAAACCCAAAACCAGTGATTGAGAGAAGCTCATCCATAAGAATGGAGAATGGCTGAGATGATGATGGTCACTGGTGTTAGTGCAGTGTAAGACACCGTGCAACCACAGAAAATAACCTGTAGAAATGAGAAGGAGCTGGGAGCAGCAGTATCACTTAGTTTTATGCTGTTCTTCACTGCTCTCCTAAGTAATTAGTAATTATTTATTAGATTAGTAGCCACAGGCTACAGCTGAGATTAACTCTTGTTTCCAAGAGTTTGCAGTCTTAATACAAAAGATGAAAGAGTGAAGGAGAAAGGAAGATATAAAAAAGTTCTAGTAATTTGCCTGACGTCTTGTAGCACATTGATAGTTGACTGCAGTTGGGCAACCAGCTTGGCTTTGTGGTTGCAGCCGAGAGCTGCAGTAGAGCCAGTGAGAGGACAGGGGAGTGGTGTCACTTCTCGAGTCTCCAGAGTTGCAGGTCAGTTATTCTGGTCATGAGAATAGTTAGTTATTTCTCTGGAGGGAGGGAATTGTAATGTGGATGGGGAAGGGAGGTAGGAGAAAGGAGAGGAAGAAGGGGGATGCATGTTGGAGTAGTTCTGCCTCGTGCTGAGAAGAAAACACCCTGCACTCACTCAGCAGAGGTGATGGGAGACCAGTGGGCATGCCCTGCCCCACTAGTAATTCTGTACTTGGTCACTTGTTAATTCTGTTGATTTTCTTTCACTGTACAGTTGTGTAACACATCAGGGAGCAGAAGGTGCTGAAGGGTATGTAGGAGCAGAATGGCTCTTGCCAGGAGCACAGATGGTTGGAGAACAAGCCACCCTCAGCAGCCATGCTGGGATGTTTTTGTTGTTTGCCTTTTTTTTTTTTTTTTTTTAATGTTTGGTTTTATGGGGGTGGTGTGTTTTTGTTTTGTTTTGTTTTTTTTCCCCTGGTTTGTTTGTTTGGAGGTGTGTTGTGTTTTTGGGTTTTTTTGTTAGTTTGTTTTTGGTTGTTTCTTTCCCCCATAGGAATAGTTTAAACACAAATAATCTGATCCCTCCCCCTCCTTCTGGGGGTCTGCATGTGCATGTGCTCTCTGGGCATGCAGTATGATGGCTGCAAAGCCAAGCAGTGTCCTGTCAAAGGAAGGAAACTTTTTTTTTTTCCCTTTATCCAGAGAATAAGGAGTGACTCTGCCCTGAGCAATGGCACATCAGATCCTGTGGAGCTGTCCATTTAGTTGTAGACATTGTACTGCTGCTTTTTATTGTTGTTGGAATAGCAAGTATGAAGTGTGAAGGTTACTTCAACCTTTCCAGAAACTGCATAAACTCCTTCTCTTTCCCCTAATGTTGTAATGGCAAAAGGCTTTGGACTGTCATAGGACAGCATTAAAAAAGACATACCTCATACCCTTTCCACCTGGTGGGAACCAGGAGAGGAGATTTGTGAAGGCAAGACCTGCACTGGTACATGGAAAGGAAATAGAAGGGAACAACAAGAACCAGTGAGCATGTGTTGCTTTGCCAGTGAAGCAAGGAACAGGCATGGGATGTACGTGTTTGGATGTGTTACTGTCTCAAGTGTGGACCTGCAAAGAGAGGGCCTTTCTAGTAGAAAAGGGTTGTGCATGTTCATGGAAAGCCAAATGCCATGTGGTTATTGCCTCAAGGGGTTAAGTTGTTTCCTGTCCAGTGACAGATGTATTTGTGCAGGTTGTTTTTTCATTAGCGCTTAGGTAGATGGTGGCAGCAGTACCCCACAGGTTTCCCCCTGGAGGTGCTGGTGCACAGCTGCTGTGTATATAAAAGAACTTGGAATAAATATTATATATCCCTGAGTTAAAATGAAATGTGCTTATGTAAAATGCACAGTAAAACATGTTGTTTTTGTAAAGTAAACTGTATATGCATATACTTGTGTCTACTTACATAAAGTTGTAAATAATTTTTATTTTCTAAATGATGGATGTTTCTGTATTGCATTTGGGTTACTAGACTGAGTAATTAGGAGATCTGATAAGAAGCTGATATTGCTGATTATCTATATTTTGTAGCTGTACTCCAGATTTCCAGCACTCCTTTTGCCTTGTACCTGAATACATTAGTGCTCTGCCATGGAACAGTGTACTGAGCCCGGCTCTTAGGCTCCTCCTCTGCAGAGCAGCCTTCTTGGAGACCTTTACATGTTGTCCTGCTCATGGGGTTGTTTTTGTTTGTGAGTTTGGATGCCTGTAGATGGCAATATCATGTCCCAGTGGGTGCCAGCAGGCTGTTGCTGCTGTCCTGTGTGGTACTGAGGAAGGCTGAGGCTGCAGGAGCCATGGGCCAGCCTCTGATTTATCTTTCCTGCACCTCAGCCTCCTGTGCCGTTATGAGGAACCATTAGAGAGGCTGTGTGGATTCCCTGTTGGGTCTGTGCCACCTGTAAGGGTGTGCAGAAGCTCTGCCCTTTGACTTGGCCCTCTGGGAAGGTAGCCAGTGGATGCTGACTTGAGCAGCAGCTGGAGGTGCCCCAGTGTGATGGTGACTCTCTTCTCTCAGCATGACTTTGTGATTACGCAGTCACTCATGAGGATAATAATGTATTTCTGGAGGGAGAGTTGAAAGTGGAAAGTACATTGTTCCTTCAGAGGGGCAGAGTAGGGGCAGACAGTCCATGTATTGACTCCAGCCATGATATGGCTGTACAAGATGGGAGGACATGGACCAAGGAGAAGGGGAGGGAATTTGCCACCAAATACGCAGACAGAAAGACGCTGTGGCTGGGCTTGTAAATTAGTTCTGCATAGCATTCATTCCAGTGCTCTGTGACTTAATTTTAAAAAAAGAAAGCCTCATTGACCTTGGTAGTGGGGTATGGAGTTCATCTCCAGCCCCAGGGCTGGCCTTGGGCACAATAGCGACATTGCTGAACTGGGCTTGGAAAATCTTACCATTCTCACAGTCTAGAGGAACTATTTGCAAATCATTTGAGATTGGTTTTGCAGTTGCACCCTGGAAGTGTTCAAGACTAGGTTGGGTGGTGCTTTGAGCAGCTCCTGGCAGAGCAGTTGGAACTAAATGATCTTTAAAGATGCCTTCCAACCCAACCCATTCTGCGATTTTTCTCCTGGTGTTAGGGAATATAAACAGACACAGGTTGAAGTTAGAAGAGGAGATAGAGTCCCAAAAACTTCCCTTCTAGGGAACTAGATGCGATGAAAGGATATATCCATGCTCTTTCCTTAGTGTGGCATGGAGTCCCTTATTTCAGCTCCTAGCCACTCTGTCACTCTTTCAGAAGTCCTTTCTGAGTTCTATTAAGAGATGGAGGAGCATACTGCAGTAGGAATAGCTGAACTTGCATTGGCAGAGAGAAAACATCCAAAAGTATAAAATGTTCCCCACTTCCTGCCCAGTGTCAGGAGGTTTCCATTTCAGGAAGGAAATGTGGGTCTGTTCTCTCATACCTGGGGGTGGCAGAGCCCGGTGCCTTAATTAATGCTACACGCCTCTGCTCCACAGTTGTAGACTGTAAACAGAGCTGATCAAATGATGATGTGGGAGAGGAATTGTTTAAAATAAATTGTAATAAATTATAGATAATGTATGACTTGCTTCTGTTTTACCAACTCCAGCTAGCCAGCCAGTATTACCAAGCTTATGAAACACAGCATCATGTCAGTAATGCTCATGTGAGCAACTACATTGGTTGTTGAATGTATCTCATCCATGTTGAGTTTAACTTCAGTCTACAATGATAAGACCTAAAGTCCCAGTCGAAGATGAGAATTTTATTGCTCTTGGCACTCAGTAGAGGATGGCTCTTATCTAGCTGTATCAGGCATTCTGCAAAACCAAAATTCAACAACCTTTCTGTTCTTTGAATGAGAAGGAAGGGGAAGATTTCAAATCCTACTTTTAGCTCCTCTGTTTATCAGAGGTTTGGGGAATAAAGGAAACTAGTTTAGATATGTGCTCTATTGCTCTGTGCAAATTAGCAGCGCATCTAGTGTGGTTTGCTCCATGCAAATTCACAAATGGACCATAACATAAGAAGAGATTAGGAGGAGCGAGGGAAGTCAAAAGCCATTTTGATGAAGGCAGCTCTGCTGAGACTCGTCATGCTTCCTCCCTTAGCTGTCCCTGAATGGCACTGATTAAGGGGACATGGAGTTTGGGGCCATGGCAGAAAGGACTGGAGTGAATGTAGCTGGAGTTGTGTTAGATTTTGTCCTGAAGTTATGAAACTGCTTTATTACTTAACTTAGGAATTCTGTTCACAGGCACATAGATGTTACTTTCCATTTGTTGCCAAAAAAGCATGAATAGTCTTAGCATTGTGCTTTTGGCTAAGGTCTTGGGATAGCTGGATTTAGAAAAAAATGATACGTTGTTTAATGGTTATGGGAAGGAGCTAAATAGAGTGCACCAGAAATTTGACTTTAGTGGAAGTTAGACATCTAAAAATCTTTGTGTCTCAGCCTTATGCCTCTATGTTTCTTTGCAGCAGGAATAACAGGACTTCCCTATCCCCAGGTTTGTTGTGAGGTTAAGTGTTCAGTGCAGTGGAAGCTGTTCAGATAAGCAGACTGATTCAGTGGGGATTTCTTAGTTGTTCTTTCATCCTACCAAAATCAGTATCAGACAGAATACAGCACAACTCACTGAAGATGGGAAAGCCAAAAAATACCTTTTTCATTCCGGTAAATGATGGAACCCCTGCTTATTTTTCTTTATTTAAGAGGTATTTGGGAGGGAGAACAAAGCTCTGCTATCACCTCGCAGCAAGTGACCTAAACCATTTAAGCTGAAACATATGACTCGGAGGAAGTATTTTGCAAAAACAGATGCGCAGAAAGTCAATTTCCTATTCATATTTTGTTGTAGCAATTGGTACTTTAAAGAGATGGCAGACTTAAATTAGCTGGAAAAGTGACATCTTTAATTAGGAAAGCCTCTCTGCCAGCACATTGAACAGTTGCCAGTTTCTCAGCATTTAGGGACCATTGATTGCCAACAATGGCAGCTAAACTGCTTCTGGGTAGAAACTAATTGAATTTTCTCAAGTTAAAACGGAGATCTGAAGTTAAAGCAAGATGAGCTCCTTTGCTTGTTCTTGTTTTACTTACTGCTGTGATATTCTCAGCAGTCCAAGGGCTCTGCTACCTGTTGGTGAATGGTGCTGCCTGTACAGATTCCTCCAGCCTCAGTCATCCTGGGACTCTGTTGTTGCCATTTAAAATACAGATCCATGGCTGCCCTGTCAGCCCTCCTGTGCTGTTTTGGTGGTTGTGTTCTAGAAGAATGCTTTTCCTGTGTCACATTGCTTTTATTTAGTCTGGTGTTGCCATGATGGGAGCTGGTGCAGCCAACCTGAGATCCTAGGCTATATCCTATTGTCTGAGTATCCTGGCCAAGCCAGTTTCACCTACATGGTTCAGGATAGTTGAATAGCCAGTGGTTGACATGAACAAGTTGTGAAGCTGGGTTATGGATCTTTGGGGGACTTGCCAGCTAAATTTTCAGTGGTGCATGGTTAGTGTGGGTCTCAGGTCTGTGTCATGTTACACAGGTGAGACCCTGACTCAGTGAAAGTCTTCCCTTTCCTGTGAAAGATGAGGTCTGACCATATCCTAGGGTGAAGCTTTGTGTCAGGCTGACAAAAGACCCAAGGTCAGAAGGATTGCTGGCTTTTCTTGGCTGCAGTGTGTGTGCTTTAGTCATACTTCTCGCCCTTCTTTGGTTAATTCCTCAGTCTCAGGTGCAGCTTCTCTGGAACAAGTCTTCGATTTTAACAGTTCCTGCCCCTGCAAGCCCAAGGAGGTTTGGCTTCTCTTCCTGAAGGTTCCCCTTCTACTGATGTTGGTAACTATCCAGGCTGAATTCTGGCCTAATGTCAGCTCTACTCCCATCTCGCATTTCCTCTGCTGCTATTGCATGGTCTGAGGGAGCTGTGCAACTATCATTCCCTGAGCTCTGCTATAAATGCTGCCAAACCTTTGGCCTCATTGAGATCCTGAGGAAAGCACTGCTGCAGTGGGGTTGTTTTTTTGCTGCATCTTCTCCTCCCCCCACCCCCCCCAAGGACTCTTTTTTTGACAGTGGTATATGTGAAAACTTTAGGGTTAGTTGCCTATCTTGTTTGGAAGTTACAAATACTTTGCCTTGGGTCTATGCTTAGAAGAGGAACTCAAAGACATAATTATATATTTCCCAGAGAGCAACTCAGTTTCTTATATCCCTCTTTACCTTTATCCTGATATATCTCCCTTTGCCTCCTTTTCCATTAGCAGGGGCTTTGGAAGATGGTCTCTGTGTGCTTCCTTCATGATTTGAAATATAAGTGTAGCTCGAGTTAAAATACGAGTTTGGTCTCAGGAGAAGGAGCCTGCTGGAAGACGATCTCATTCTAACCATACACAGTATGTGTTTATTAAAGCTATTCAGCTCTGGTAGACTCTTGGTGCTGTGAGAAAATTATTGGGTTTTTGGTCTGACTCCCATGTAGGATCAAGGCAAAACTTTAACTTTTTTTTTTTCATCAAAATGAAAGTATTTTTTTTCCAGCTGATCTGTATTACCCCCAGGTAGTTCAAGGACTTTGTTTTCCTGTTAAAACATTGAGGAAAATTTTGGGCAAGGACAGCCTTTGCCTTGTCTTGTAGCCTTTCCTTCCTGGCAGAAGCTGAGCAGCAGGAGAAGGGAAAGGCTTCTCGGCAGCAGCTGTGAGGGGAAGGCTTTATTCACTGTACTCAAGAAAGACAACTTTATGGAAGGCATCAACTGAGTCTCCAGTGGGCAATGGCTTCCAGCTGTTGTCTGCTTTATAAATACATGCTCAAAATCTGGCCTAGGTGTGTGGGATTTTCCATCAACCTAGCCTAGCTTGTCCAGTGTCTCGTAATGAATTCTCTTCTTTTGCCATCTGTAAGAGTCATCTTATTCAAAGAAAAAACCAATAAAGCTATTGGGATGGGTGAAAACTTGAAACAGATTTGAAGATGGAGCAGGAGAAAGAATTCAGTTAAACTTTTCGTTAGAAAAGAATAATTTTTTGAGGAGAGGAAGGTAACTTATTCAGCTTCCTCTGTTACCCTCTGGCATTACTCTAGAGCAGAATTATTTTGCTTGTGAAATGTACATTCTGATTTTCAGGTACTTTACAAGGTTTTTATTCTTATTATGAATACAGTGACAGGAAAAAACATCCTTGCACCTTTTATAGGTCCACTGGCAGGAAGCTGATGTTCTTGCCTCTCTGTTGAGCAGTTGATCGGAGACTTCTGAAAGCGTATTATCTCTGGTGATATTAAAGAAGATATTCTCATCTCTGTGTAAATGACAGCAAACATATTGCCTATATTTAGAAGAAAAGATTAAAAGAAGATAGGTCAAATATGTGGTGAAGATAGTTTGTTCACTCAACAGAAGTGTCATGGGAAGTGAAGGGGGCAAATTGCTGGAGAGTATATAAGGGTTTTAAATGAAGGCTGTGAAAAGTCTACTCAGCTGTAACCAGGGCCTGGCAGGAACAGATTGAGTGGCTTGAGGAAATTGATATTTCCTGCATTTCTGTCAGCACTGCCACCAGGATGTGGAAGGCCAGAAGAGGCTGATGCCATGTGTCCTGCAGTTGCAGTGAGGACAGCAGAGAGGACAAACAAACAGGTAGCTCCTGACACGAGTCTCAGATTTAGCTGGCATTGAAGGGAGGGGAATAAATACTAGGAAAAATACTACTGAGGAAGAAATCCTGGGGAATGTGTGAACTGTTTCGTCAGGGGAGCAAAGAGGTCCTGGAGCAGAGGATGGTGAGACTCAGAAAACCCCTGCGAGAAACAAAGCTGTGTGTTGTGAGAGACAGGAAGCCCTGACCTGTTATGTGGGTCTGAGGAGTTTCTCAGCAAGTAGCAGGGCTCTAGACTTTCAATTTGACATTTTTAATGTTGAAAGAGCTGCTACCTTAACTGCTATAAAGCAGATTTCCAATGTTTGAAGCACGCAAAATGGCCAAAACTTCTTTGTGCTTTCTGATTCTTTGATCTTTTATTTAATTCACTTAGTGTGTACAACATAATTCAAATGTCCACAAAGGAGCAAAGTGATTTGGTGTTGTCAAAGGCACAGGCCTTGGAGGTAATAGAGAAGGGAAGAAATGGTAGTAATGGGTACTTTTGATAAACATTTTGCTGTGTAATGAAAATTCTGAAGTTCATTGTGTGGCACTAGTGGGGAGGAAAAAAACCCAATGAAATACCGACAGGAGCTTTTACGTCAAGAAACTGGGAAGGCACTTGTGGTCAAACAACTGTTGAAGCTGGCTTGCGATCACATTAAAAAGAGAGCTCTGCCAGTGTGTGCAGTCAAAGCTTTTTTTCCCACAATGCTACTGAAGATTTACCCATTTCTTTTGACCATTGAGTTTTGCTATTTGAAGGTGTAGGATTGGCACAGACTTTTTATAAACTTGCTGAGATTTGAGGTAGGTAGTGCAAAGACGTCACCTGTACAGACAGCATGCAGCACTGGGCCTATATAGCCCCTGCATCTGTCTCTGCATGGAATGTCCTGTCCTGTGTGTCCATCTGTGCTTGTCATAGGAGAAGCTGCTGAGCTCTGGCATCACATTAAGCTTCCATGTAGCTTGCATCCGATCTAGGAGTAGTCCTTTTACTGTGGGGACAAGGCTATTTGGACTAGTGAGGTTTTCCTCCTTTCCTGTACATCTTGGGCAGGACATGAGAAGTGAATAGTTTTGTAAAATTGCCTCCAAGGGTATGGGTTTCCCCTCTCCTGGCCAGTTTGATGCTTCTGTTGGGAACGCAGCCTTGTGAATGTACTCTTTGCCTCCTGAGATTTGCTGCTAAGTGTGACACTTTGAGAGGACGTTTACTTGTAAGACATATAAGAACCAGATCCTGTTTCAGTGTTAGGTGTAAAGGCTTTTAGTCTTACTAATCTTTTTCCTTGGAAAACTGCCGATTTGTATTGCAAATGTGGTTGTATACTTATTTAAACTTTGGTTATTTTTCTCCACCACATGGTATTTTTAAAGTAAAAATGCAGTTACTTAATGAAGAGAACTTGAGCAGTAGAAGGTGAAAGAACTTCAATCAAGAATAGATTTTAATAAGGTCCCAAGATCCCCAATTAATTCTCCTTCTTTATTATTTTTTTATATACTCATCAATTCTGGGCCACCAATTGCATTGAGTGTCCTTTAAATATAATTAATACTGCACTCCCTTAAGTACTTTCAAGGTAAGTAAGTTTTAAAGTTGAACCACACTAATGGAAAAGAGATAGAAACTGCCATTTTCTGTACTTGTCATATATAACTATAGGCCCATATAGCTAAGCAGATCGGGATCAATTTAGAGATTACAGCTGAAGCAGGGGTTGAATTGCAGCTGGATGTTGTTGAAATTGTACAAGCTCTCTTCTTGACATTTTTTATATTCCAGCTTCCTCTTGCTCTTGTCCTCTTCCCTATGAAATCTTGTATTATCTGCAGGTTTTGAAGACTTTTTTTTTCTGATCTGTGTTGCTTTTTTTGTTTTGCTCCTTAAATAGAGATTGAGAAAATGTGAGAGTAGTAATTGACAACCAAATTATGTTGGAGTGAAGCGAGCTGACTTTGTTGCATGGATCTGTACCAGCTGGTCTTTTGGCCAAGTACAGTTCAAGAGGAAAGAGTAATAAATGCTTTATATTCAACCTTATGGGGAAATACTGGACATGGCATGGTTGTTATAGTGCAGTAGTCTTTAGAAACTAGTGTTTAATAAAAACACATTCTTTATGTCAGCATTTTTAGTTTGGCTCACGAGTATATTTTTAAGTGACTCTTGTATGTCCCCTCTTCCCAGGCTTGGTCTGTACTGCAGGGTGGTCTCACACTGCATAGCTGAATTCCTTTCTAGTGAAGAGAAATGTGAAGATGGGCTCCCATTGCCTGATTCACACCAACTGCCAGCAGGCATTCTGTCTGCATGACCAGTTTACTGCCCATCTGAATGCTGATGCATAAAATGTGAGGGGTTGGTCCTCAACACCTGCACTTTTACTCTGCAGACCTGCCCTGTCAGGCTATACTGCTTAGTAATGAAGACCAAGCTGCAGTTTGGTACTTGTATGTACGCTGTGACCTAAAAATGTGCAGTTGGAAATTCATCCATAGATGAGCGAGGCTGGATTTCTGTGTTCTGCTGAACTAATCAAAGCTCATTTTAATAATGTGATTTGTCGTAAATTTTCAACCGGATCTAAACCTTTAGACTTTTCAGTCTGCCTTCCAGCCATTATAGACAGATTTCTGTATGAATAATGCATGGTTTTCCTTTAAAAATTGGTCTACACAAAACCACTTTGTTTTCACTTTTTATTGATTCCAACCTTGGTGGCTTGCATACAGCAGAAATTTCACAGCTTAAAAGTATGCCTATCCCTACAAACGAGTCATTGATCAGAAAAGATTAATCTGACTCCCTTGAATTTTTCATCCTCTTCCTTTTTTGTTTGTGCCTAATGAGTAACAATTTCCATTTAGAAATGTCAATTTTCAAAGGAAGGGGGACTGGCTTTCTCTGCTGAGTAAGTGTGCATAGTGTGTTCGTTTAAGGAACCAGGTCACAGAAAATTTGATCCCATCACAGTAGTTTATTGTTGTAAGAAAGCTTAGGTTATGATTCCCTCCCAAACAGAGTCATCTGTTGTTAACTGCTAATATTTTATTCATCATAAAGTTCAAGTGTAATAGAATTTGATGTTTTTTTAAAATAATGAAGGAAACACTTTTGACCTCTACATTTGCAGTGAAATTGCCAATAATATTTTCTTCTCTGTTTCTCCCCTACCCTTGATCTAATTTCTTTTCCCTCTTGAATTTCTTCATCACTTTTCTTCCCTATATCCAGGCACTCTTTCATCTCATTTCTTAGTTAGTTTTTTCCTTTCTGAGTTGGTTACAGGAGGGGCCTAAGTCCTGACTTGGAGGTAACAGTGGGAACTCCTTTGGGCTCTGGGCAGCCACGGCTCAGCTCCGTGGGCTGGCTTTGGCAGCCTGTGAGTTTCCACCTGCAGAACAGGATACTGCATCTGTCTTGGTAGGCTGTGATGGAGAAGCTCCTGAGTCTTCGTTAACCTGCTGTGGTAATTTGTTATGGGTAAGGCATAGTCTTGAATCAGTGCTCTGTCATTGTATGAATTAATAATTTTAAACCAGAAAACATACCTCAGATTACATGAGGAAGAGAGATCTCTGTTTCACGTTGGCAGCAGCCACTTCAGACCAGGTCTTCCCACTCTCCTGGAAGGTGACTGAGAAAATCTGCAGAGGAGCTTTGCTGGAGAGGTCGCAGATTTGAGTGCAAATCACCTTTCAGAGTCCTCACTAGGAAGTGAAGGAGAATTTTTGTCATTCTTTTAGGAAAGGTGATTTCTGTAAAATACCTGCCCTTCAGTGTGGAGTTTGAAGATTTTGCATGGAGCACACACAGTTTTATGGAGCGCATGGCAAAATCTGCTTGTGCCTTCCATGGGGAGGCAAGGACCTAGCACAGTTGGGCTCCCTCAGAGCAGTACAGGTGCTGCTGTTGAGTAGATGCTAATGTTCCTTTGCTGCTGGTAATAGCTTTCACCCATGTTGGCGTAGACACTAGGAGTACTTTTTTGATCACATGTGAATTATTACTGTCTCAGAGGTTTTGTTGTACAAAGCCTGTTTTTTTTCTAAATCCAACACAGTGATCTGCATTTTCTTCCCTTTGTTGTTTTTAGTTCTCCATTTCATACTGTTGTAATGTGAAGGGCAAAAGTCTGTAGAGAACTGTCCAGTGCTGTGCTGCTTTTCTGTGCTGCCAGTCCTCTTGAGGCAAAGTGCCTTAAAAGCAAAGCTGTCAATATTAAGCTGTTAGCTGAGTGATGGAAGTTGCTGTGATGACCACTTGTTAGGTGCTTGGTTAGTTGTGAAATGCCAAGTGTTTTTTATCCCCACCTCTAACTTCACTGACTCAAACGTGCATCAGGACCCCAGTTCTCATAAGGTAGCTTTAATTAATATGCAGATTCTTTCATTAACGTCAGGAGACTGAGCAACATCAAGGAAAGCTCAAGCAGTATGAGAGAAGCACACTGGAGTGAGGCAACAATGATGTGGTACACAAGTGCTGAAGGAAGGGTGAGCTTTCCCATTGCAGTCTTGGTCCATCTGGGGCTTGGCCATTACTTACCACCATGCTTTCAAGTGACAGTAGTATGATAAAAACCTGGTTTTTGTGTGCCACATTTTGCTTTCCTTATAGAAGTGCTTGCTGGTTGAACACTGCTTGCATGGGTCTCCCTGGCTGACTCACACGTGTCCTGTGTATGAGCTGAGACGTGTTATATGGACAAGGGGCCAGGAATCTGCTTCCCAGCAGTTGCCCAGTGCACATATGCCGGACATTTCCTTTTCTGTTACTTTCTCTCTCATTCTGCTTGACACCTGCATGTGCTGGCACTTAAATATGTTCCATCCAGCCTGGGGCACTTGTGCCACTGACGAAGTTTGTGATTCAACAGAAGTTGTTCCTGTCCTTTCCATAGTAGTTTCAGCTTTTCTTCTCTTGTTTCCTTATCAGGTCAGTGGGTTCTTTGGAAACCAGTGCCTGAGCCAGCTCAGCAGCTGAAGCTCAGTAGCCAGCTTTGTGCTGAAGTGATGGGACAAGCACCCTTGTGTCCCAGTAGATTATGTCTACTTTGATATGCTCTCAGGCACTGCAGCCACGGGGCCCCAATCTCCTGCCTGCATCTGTGGTGAGCTGCCTGCCTGGCACACAGCCTGCTAACGTGTCCTAGCTGTGCAGGTCTTCCCTGCTGCAGAATTTTATATCCTTCCTATGAAACAGCAACAGCAGCAAGGATGTGTTTATTCAAACCATCAAAGGAAGGGGCCTTTAGCAGTTTGGCTCTGTGACATCTACCTTCTTGTGTCTATCAGGAATTTCATTATTAAATGAGGCTTGCAAACTGCTACTGTTGAGCACTTCTTCAGCAGGGGCAGAGACCACTAGGGATGCCAGAAAATAACCAACTGCTTTCATTTTATGCAGTGAGGCAATGTCCCGAGTATTTTGGGACGCTTTGGTGGTTTGTCTGTCATCATTCCTCATCACATGTTCTTTGGTCTTATGAGACTGATGAAAGAATTACTTAAGCATCTGATTACACATACCCTTTTTTAGGACAACATTTGACTGATAAGTTGATGTTTATATTCAGTCCCAATTAAGAATTTTTTTTTCCTGAACTGGGCTCTGAGAGGCAGATGTAACTGTGCACAGACTTCAAAAGTCAAATGCCCCATCTTAGTAACTGGATGAATTATTTATTTGCTCTGGCAAGGTCAAAAAAATGAAGATACAGAGCTGGATTTAAAACTTGTTGTAAAGAGGAAGACATCTGTTGCTTCAGTGGACTCAGTCTGTTGAGAATGCTGGGCTTCAGGTTTCCTTACAGGTCCTCCTGCCTGTCCCCCATATAGGCTGACCAGGGGAGGCAGATGTGACCTCTGTGCTGGCTGGTGCCAGAGAATAGATGGAGCTGGAACATTGAGGGGTTTTATCCCAATTGAAGGTACTGCTGTCATGAAGCACAACGGATTTGGCAAGGCATGGGAAAGGGTATAGTTTGGAAATGCTCAATGGTGAAATCCCATGAAGGATGCTGCCTAACTTTTTGTTTAGTTTGAGTGCATTGGTGATGAGCACAGCAGCAGTAAAAGTAGATGCTAGGACAGAATGACAAGAAGGATTTTTAAATTAATGTATGTGAGATTTCTGTGCTGTTTCTGTTTTGCTTTTTTGTTCCAGTATTAATCTATATTGTCTCAGTACATAAGTCTTCAGTGCCTTGGAGATGTGATACACAGCTGCCAGATGTTTTATTCTCTTTCTGCTCTTCTAGGGATGACCTGAATGTGCAACATGCTACTTGTTTTTTCTCAAGGCGTGGTTATAGTAGGATTTATTATGGTTTCTCCCTGCATGTTGTCTCAGGCATTGGAGAGGACTCCTAAATTGAAAAAGACCTTTTAAAAAGGAATGTGGCAAAAGAAGTAATTAAAAAGAAGGAATAAAGCTTAATACATAGGTCTGTTATCATTCCTCTAAAAGCTTAATTCCTTTCCTTAAGCGTTGGCAAGTTTGTTTTACACAGAGAAGGGAAACACTGCTAAGGTTTTATTAGCACCTTTGGTAACCCGACCTTTTCAATCTAACAGCAAAGAGTAGCTTGGAAGAGGGTGTTACAGCTTGTTTTCTACTCTTTTGACGTCTTGTCCAAATTAATGACAAAGCCCCATGTAGTGTGCAAAGTGAGAATGAGGTTTTGCTGGTGCTTGAAAACCCTATGCTAACACTCAAAATTGAAAATTCTCTTTTCCTGAGCCCAGTGACCTAATCTGCTCTTGTGCGTGACCGGGGGCAGGGTGGGAGAAGGAAAAAAAAAAAAAAAAGGAAGTGAGGAAAGACAAAAGAATTTTAACTTTTTCTGAGATTGTGATTCATTATCCTTCAGCTCTCTGGAATGACACAAGACTTTTTAAAGCATCTGCTATTCATTACTTGGCAGAAAGAGGCTGATAGCGTGAGACTTGAATTGTCATTTATGCACAACACACTGACAGATCAGTGCAAAAACAAACTTACCAAAAATTACATTTTAAAAATGTATAAAGACACTGAATTTAACTAACAGAGAATTCACAGACGGTATTCTTAATTCTATTATAAAAGTCAGGAAAGAGGGATCTGCTTGAATTTTGCCTCCTGTACTTGCACTGATTTTTTTGTACCTTGTGCTACCGCATTCCACTTGTTCTCTCTTTAAACAGAGTGGGGTTTTCCTAACCTCAGGTAGAGGTGGGGAAGCCTGGTTTTTTGGCTATTGAGAGGCAGAACAGTGAATCCAACTATGCAAGGAACTGCTTGAAAGCAGAATGATCTCCCTCATTGGGCAAGGTGAGGTGTCAAAAGTTCGCCATCAATAAATCTCTGAGTGTGAACTTGCTTTTGGGCATGCCAGCACTTTCTCTAGTCTGTGTCCACACACAGCAAAGGATTGATCTCCACTTGGTTGTCTGGACTCTAAGAAACTTATTTTCAAAGTGATCCTTTTCTAACAAAGATCAGCCCAGGTGTATTAGTGTGGAAGGAAGAAAGGTTTCATCAAAACCCAGTTGTCAAAGCAGAGGTTGCAATGTGTGGCAAGATAAGGAAGGGTTTCACTCAACCCATTTCCTTGCCCAACACTTGTGTTAAAATGTGAATTTTAATTTCTGTAGCCCATCTGTGCTTTTGATTCTTGTCCACTATTATAAGGAGCAGTGCTTTGTTCTCTATCTCTCCATGAAGTATTACAAGCTTTTTCCCCTGCTCATACTTACTAGTGCAGTTGTTTGCTCTGTAATTCTCAGAAGCATTCTCACTTGTTCTGAATGACTTTTGCAGTGGTCTGATTGATTGCTTGGGAGTTGAACACTCCCATGCAAGTACTCAATCCACAAAATCTCAAATTGGAGCTATGCTTCAGTGGCAGTTAATTGGGAGTTATTTTCTGGTTTTTCTTGGAGTAGCACTTCAGTTAGAGATCAGATCCCTCCTACGGTAAACTACTTCTAGATGTATTGAAAAAGAGGGTTCCTGTTCCATAGACTTTAAAGCTAGGTTACACTTCTACCATGAAAAAGAAATCTTGAGAAAACTAGAACTGAATACCCATTTCAGAGGAGCTAGGGAGAAAAATATTGGTCACTCCAATTACTTCTGGATAATGTGTTGCCTTGAGAGGGAAGAGCTCAAAGGAGGGGGAAGAGCTTACCTGGCCCTGTTGTCAAGGGTGCACCACATTATTAAAAGAAATGATGCTTTGAAGTCAGGATGTGGGTATGTGGTAGTGGGTTGTGTACACTGACTTGACGTGTTGACCCTGGCTGTTGCAGATCCCATGGTAACCCTTGGAATATATATGCATGTATATGAGAGGACTGAGCAGAGCTCTTACATTTCAAAAAGAGAAATCACTCTATTACTGTTTTTCCTCTGACCTTGAAAGGTCTTGAATTATTAAAGCATCTCTTAAAAGTGCAACCTAGTTTCCAAGCTCTGTAACTTTTAAATAGCATAACCATTGTGAAATTTAGTTCTGGAATCATTTAGGCAATTTTTTCTGCTTCACTTTAATTACAAAAATTGGATGTTTCTTTGGCTTCAGAATGTTTTATCATCTTAATTAAAGATAATTTTATGTACACAGCAGTGCTGTGAATTCAGGATAACAAAAGTTTGAACAACTTGTAATACCCTTGCAAAATTATCTTGAGTAGCTGAAATAGTGGGTGAGTTTCTGATAGGTGAGCAGCACCTGGCTGACTTAGTATATACTTAATTTATATAGGGATCTAGGTAGTTTTAAAATACCACTGGAATACAAAAGTGTTGTTCCCTGTGAGCAGAAAGCAAACGCCCTGAGAACTGGAAATGGACTAAGCTTTGAATGGCTTAACAGAAACATCTACGTTTGGGCAGCTTGGACTATGAATGAGAAGATTTGTGATAATGGTATCAGGATAGCACCTCTGTCCTTTTCCTTGGTTTAGAAGTTTTTGTACAAGAAAAATCTTCAATGTTCATGTATGATACAGGTGGTGGTATGCAGTCTTTGCCCCAGACTTGCACTTGACACAGTGAGGCAGAATCAGGACCACAGTTCTTTACCACTTATTATTTTTATATCTCATTTATTAGCATCAAAGAAGTGGCACATCTCCATGACTCCTAGGTCTGGGTTATTTTATGTTCTCTTGAGCATAAGCAAACTTTGTATACTGCTGGAGAAAATTGCAATGGAAAATTCATCCTGCTCTCCCTCCTCACAGACATAAAGTTGTGTCTGTGTTTCAGCTGGTACCAGAGATCAGTTCTGCTGCAGCAGCACTTGCAGGATCTGGTCAGTATGAGGGAGACAGGGAGGAGTGGAGATGAGCAATTAATTTTGTCTCTTCAGAAAAGCAGCATCCCATGAATTCTGATATGATCACATCCAGTTTTTCTGCTTGTACATGTGTCACAGATCAAGCCCTGCTACCTCTGCCTTCAAATGTAATTACTTTAAAAGAGGCAGTCTCTGATTCCAGGCTCCTGAACCATGCTGGAGCTGTGCAAACATCCTGCAGGAATCTGTCCTCTGTTGCTCAAGTATAGAAATGCTGCAATGAAGCATGACCTGTCCCTTTTGCTTCCTCTGTCATTATAAAATAGAGACACCTTTCAAAGTTAATTTCAGAATATTCTTTGTTGTCAGATGTAATTTGATGGCTTCGAAGGGCTGAAACTCCCATCCCCAGACAATCAAATGCACTTTAGGATGTTTGTCATGTGATTTGCAATGTGCTAAAACCTCATTGCAAAGCAACAGACAGTTTCCAGACACCCTCCCTTTATATGAAGAGTGGCTTTTAATTAGGAGACAAAAAATTGAAAAGAGAACTGCTTGCAATATGAACATGCATTCCTTCTTCTTAAATGTGAGCTCGCTCACTGATGGTGAGCAGGAGCTCCAGCTCTGGCTGGCTGTGGGACTGAGGCTCGGCAGGGCTTGGGTTACAGGTGGCCAAAGGCAGGATCCATCCACTGAAGCATACCCCTGCACCTCTGGTGACTTTGGGGACCAAGACTGGCTGTCTTTTGTTGGCAGAGATGCAGCTGAGGCAGGTAACTGCACCATGACAGTCTGTAATGGAAATTGTGGAGCCAAGGGATGTGGCACCAGTAAGCCCTTCCAGTGGGGAAGCACCAAGCCCTCAGGACTGCAAAGCTCTCCCTGGGTGGTGCTGGCATGTGTGCAGCAGCCAAAGGGTTCTGGGGTGTCTGAGCCATGGGAGATGAAAGGAAATGCCATGGGGCTCTGGGCATGTCCCTCATAGAATTTGCACAGTGAGGGTAAATAGTAACAGTTGGTTTCTGCTCTGCGAGAGGAATTAAGCATAATAATGTGTTAGCCTAGGCTGCTACCTGCCAGAGTTAGACATACTCAAGACTGGGATAAAAAAAGATTGTCATCTGATTTTTCCATCTGGATGAGATTGCTCAGTTTGCCTGCAGACTCTGTCTCTGGGGACCGGAGGGGAGGAACTGGTGCCGCACTCCCTCCTTGCAGGAGGAGGCATGACCATTGATAAGGGGTCCTGTGAGAATACACATGCCCTTCTGGAACAAACAGAGATGTAGATTCCAACATGCTGATGGAAAACATACTGAAAATATGCACATTGACCAACTGGTGTTTCTCCCCAACTTGCTGCTTACAGAGTTAAAGTGATTTTAGATGATGGACAGACTTCTATGAAATGTTTACATGCTGCTTGTCACCAGTTTAAAAATATATTAGTGAGGAAATGAAGCAACAGAGGTAGAGTATCCAGCATATTAATTCTAAAATGATGTGACCAGCATCCCTTAGATTTCATATCTAGAAATGAAACTCTATGCAGTTATGAACATTTATCCTTTGTCCAGTCTAGCTACCCCTACCTGTTCAATCAAGCTTCCATGAACAAATTAGTTCTATAGCAAAACCACAAATAGTAATTAGCATAGAAACAGTATTTATTCTAATTATCCTCCAGTGACTAGGCTACTACAGGAGTTAAGCCTTACTTGCATCTTTCTGCAAGCAGATGTGGAGGTACAGAGAGCTGTTGTATCACAGATACTGAGGCTAACATGTAGGGTGTGTGATATGTCAGCTTTCTGATCTGGCTGATTAGGCTTATAATTTCCTGCCAGTTTATAATGGCTTCTGGTTATGTGATGGTAAGGGGAGGCAAGCACTTGGGGACTTAGGCAGCATGGGAATTGCCTTACCTGAATGTCCTTCATCTGGACATGATTTGTTCATTTTAGATTTAAAGACTACCTATGCTGTACTTTTATTAACCAGCTTAATCCTGTAGTTTGCTTCCTTGTATGTTTTATTTTTAACTGCAGGGTTTTACATCCATATTAATAACTCATCCAAGAAGTATTGTAGTGCTAAATAACCTGCACTTTTCTGGTGAATTGATTGTCAGAATTTGTGCAAATAGACACGTCAAGTTTGCTACAACCACACGAGTGTAATAGAGCATAGTCCAATGGTAGAGACAGTCTTCAGAATAGGTTTGTAAGGATTTATTACTACTTTGCAATGGTTTTTTTTTGTGTGTGTGGAATAGGCAACTGGGATATAATTCAACTTATAGCCTAACCTGCTGGTCATTATTTAAAATCATCAAATCATTTTTAATCTCCAGCTCTTCCTCTTCATGAGCGCCTTTTTGGATGGACAGCATGTTGGTTGCTAACTAAATTTCAGATTTTAGGAAGGCCTTTAGTCATATAACTCAAGATGACAAAAATCCTGTTTAATGGGGAATACTCCTTTGCCATGGGCTTGATCAATAAATTAAATAGATTAATTAAGTTGAGCTGTCATGACCAAGGACTGTCATGAAGTCATGCCAGCGGAGTTAGCCATACATCAGAGGCAAAAATTTGTTGAGAAAAAGCAGCCTTTAATGGGTAATTCTGGAGTGCATGCAAATGAGCAAGTACATAAAAAGTCTAGCAAGGAGTGAGTGCCTGTCATCTGATCACAAGTGGTATAAAAGGAGGTGGATACGTCTGTGCAGAATCATTAAATTTGCTTATCAAACTCCTTCCTGTGAATTTTTGAACTTGAAATTCTGAGGCGATGAACTGGCTTGTGATGTGGGTATATAGTCTTAGGTATTTCCATTTTTTAATCTTCACTGAGAAATTAAATTGGGTTTATGTTTTGAGATATATATACACACGCACAGGCACTTATGCATCTATATGTATGAAGTGATTTTTAAAATGCAAGCTTATTAAAAAACTAGGAAAGCTTTTGTTGCTTTCAGAGCACTTGAAGAAATTGAGCTCTGCAGGTGGGATCCAGCACAGAAATTGGAGCCAGATCAATGCATTCCTGCCACTTCAGCACAGGAAACTTCCAGTGTTGCTTATGCCTGGGCCCGTTATCTGCTCACAGGAGAGTTCTGCCAGTCCTGATCTGGCAGAGTCTCACAGCTGGGTGCAGTGGATATCTGCATATGTGACCCTGAAGGCTGAACCAGGATTTCTTCCTTCTCCCCCATCATTTGAGAGGGACAGTCAGCAGAATTTCAATGCCCACTTACTAAGATTCAAGAGACAAAGTCACCAGGGCTCCATATCTTTAATTGTGCCCTATGTATCTTGGGCTGCTGAAGGTGAGAGAAGGTGATAGACAGCAGTTCTGGGTGTGATGATTGAGGGTGCTCAGTTGTGGTTTTGTCATCTGAGGAGCCCCATGACCAAGCATGGTGCGAGCAGCAGCCCCTGGCTCTCCCAGGCAGAGGAGTCACTTTGCTGTGGACCTTTTTGCTACCACGTCGTTCTCTAAGGATGTGGTGGGAGTGAGATGTTGTGTGCTTCCCAATGGAGAAAGTGAAGCAGTGCATATAATTGCATGAAAGTTGCATCTCTGTTTTGGTACTTCCAGTTTAGCTGTAAAGCCCTGACCATATGGATGTACTCCTACAGCCGCTCTGGAGGCAAGCTGAGAATAAAATGAGCTGTGTGCAAGTGCTTCAAGCCTGTGTAAATGAAACCTGCCTGACAAACCAGAAACATGCCTTTTTGGTGTATAATAAAAATAAAATTATCTCCAGGCGTAGAACCTTACGTATGTTCAGTTCCTGTTGATTAAATAGTTTTGAGCGAGAGAATGAGCTAGGGATGCTGTTGCCAGGGTAGTGATCTGTCAGGAGAAATGTGGAAGAACACAGTGCTAGAAAAATGTGCCCAGCCATGCAGGAGAGGCTAGGGACTTTGTTGTAGTTCTGAGAGAAGACCCTGTTTGCCAGGACAAGAAGGTGCAAGGAGGAGTAAGGACTTTCTTGCTCTTTTCTCGTGGCTGTTCAGGAAAGGTAGAGCTAGAAGACAGTCGTATGCCTGACTTAGGCCCACTGAAGTGCAGCTGGGGTGGAGAAGGAGGAAGATGAGAGGCTGTGATTGGTGGTAACTTCTGGATTGCTTTCCTACCCTACTTAAGGAGGTGATGAGGATGACTGCCCCTTGCTGTGGTCCAGGATTTTGTCTTGGGGGCTTCAGAGAAAACTTAAAAATGCTCTGAAGTGGCTAAAGCACCTCAGTCCTAGTGTGAGCTGGGCTCCTTAGAGGGTAATTTGTTTGTCATGCTGGTCAGAAGGCTCTTGAGGAACATTTTAAAAATGACCCTGGTGCTTCAGCTATAGGAATGTCAGGCTATCTTTACTTCTTTCTCTTATACTATTAGCAGCAGCTGTGAAGAGTGATGCAATCCATATGCCGTATGGAGCACCTATATATAAAAACCTGACATATGGATGTTGTGAAGTTCTCAGGAGATTGCACACGCTTGAGATCACCCACGTTTTAAAAACAGAATGTTTGGGAATTAGTGGTTGAGATGGTTATTTGAATTCCCCAAAGTGAAACCAGAGAATGTGGGATGGGGTGTTTGCAGTATGTGTCTGAATTGGTCTTTGTGGCCCCTGATGAAGCACTGCAGGGTTTGGGAAGGATGTGTTTGGGCTGAACGTTTTCAAGCTATCTGTCCGGATGACTTCTATTTAGTCTGTTAACCTTATGGTCCTGAGCTGTTCCTAGCTCACAGTTCTTGGCTGTCATCTGCTGCCCCTCACCTATTTGGGAGCCTCACTCTCCCAAATTCATTGGTAGTATGGGAGGGGAGGGTGAAGCACAGTATCACTGAACACTTGGTTTCTCAATTAAGTCTTCAGAACACGTGCTGCTCAAAAGTGGGGTTTTTTTGCTGCATAGGAATTAAGACAGCCTAATGGCTGATGTTCACGTGGGACTTGAAGAAGGTAGGGCATTCAGGTGGGACCAGAAGTTAGTAAGACACACAGTTGGCAAGAAGTTGCTGCCTTTGCTAACATTGATGTGCCACGAGGCTGTCAAAATATTTATCTGGAAGTTATCCATGGCTAGACTTTTATTATATTTTTTAAAATCTTTGTCTTTTTTTTTTATATCCACTGAGCTGAGAGTCCATCCTTCTGCTCCTCATTTGGCTGATGCAGCAGTGCAGGCAGCACTAGCTTCCTCAGGAAATTTGCTGTCGGAGTGTATGGGCATAAGGCATGGTGGGCATAAGGCATGGTGGGCATGTTGGCTCCAGACAGATGGAGACTGAGCAAAATCAGTGATTGAGTGAGCAAATGGTAAGGAGGAAGGTATATATAAACTGAAAGATTTCACTTTTACTCACTGTTTAAAAAGCACATAGCAAACGCTACAAAAATACAGATGAATACTATGTAATTGGCTGATCCTCCCCTGGCCTCAACAAAGGCAGATGGAAGTGGATCCATTTTATCTGCTGATTTTGGGGCTTGTTTGAAGTGAGTGTCAATATAAACTCTGCCTGTACATGAGGATCATGAGCTGGGTAGGGCTTGGCTCCTCAGATACCATCTTTCTCCCAGCACCAGGGATGTGCTGTGCTTCCAGATGTTTGTACCAGTGCCTTAAGTTTTCATGAAAGGCGTCTCAAATTGGTGCTGTCCTCTCTGTAAATTTTGTTCTTGTGGGATGGCGAAGGACTGACAGTGATTTGAATTCTGCTTTCTGAAGTGCTTAGTCCAGGGCTTCAGTGATGTGGAGTTGCAGCAAGCAGCACACTCTGGAGCTTCGTTATTTAGGAGCTTAGGTTATAGATGTGTGTAAACCCCTTCCCCCGCAAAGAGCTGTCAAGGTGAAGTTAATTCTGCTACCAATAAATGTCTGTTGTAATCTGTGAAGCAATAGCAGGAGAGTGAGCCTACAGCAGGTGTCTGTACATCACTTTAATCTATAATCAACCTGTTATGATTTCGTAGTTCACAGCTATGTCTCAGTTATTAGCATGTGATGTGCTACAGTGGTCCTACTTGCTTAAAATCCTTTGCAGGGAAGAAACATCTTTCTGGCTTTTATTTGAAATGAAAGCTGTTCCCTAGAGTCATGTCAGCTACAGAAATCCAGACCCCAGCACGAGTGTCTGCATTAAAAACTGGGCTTTGGGCTCCATTAAAATACTGTGACAGCACATGTCACAAACAGAGGAAGGCAGCACAGTGGCATGGGCTCTTAAAAGATTGTATTCCTGCTTTGGAGCCATGGGGCTTTTGAAACTGAGGGGCTGCAACCAGGGGACAAGAAACAATTATCTCCTTTCTTGTCTTCTTCCAGCCTACTACCTCCAGCCCCTGTCAGCTCTTGGCTTTAAAGTTTTTTTGAAATGACATACTTGTCTCTTAGTAGTCTTCCTCCATATTTTAATTGCGGATGGCAGGTAAGGCATAGAGTGAAAGGGCTGGAAACAACCTGTAAAACTAAAACAAAACAAAAAGACAGCCCTTCAACTACAGGTGGTGATGGTAACTGCCAAATTTTAGTGAGTGTTTGCAAACTCATGATTAGATTGTGCAAAATTGTATAAAACTTTTTAAGGCCTTTGAATATGAACAAGGCTGAGGACTCAGAGAAGAGAATGGCAGTGTTCCAGTAAGAGAGATGTGAATCATGACCGTTTAGTGCATGCTGTGTAGGCAACAAGACATGCTGATAGGTTAATACATCTTTTTTGCATGTTGAAGAAAAGTACATGTTGTCTTTGTACCGGATATTGCATGTGGTTATATGTCTATGTACTCATGTCCTTAAAATAAATAGGCAGTGTGTGTGCCATTCATTGTCCCTCAGACCAGTACTGATCTCCTCTGTTCTGTCTAGGTTTTATAGACAGCTCCTTGCGATGATGTAGGAATGCTTTTTATTTCTATAGCAAACACTGTGTTCACTACACATTTTATATTGGTTTGTTTTCTCTTGATTCCTTCTGGAGGAGGCGGAGGGTTGGAGCAGGGTGTTTTGCTGCTGTTTTGGTGTGGTAGCATCGGTGCAGGTTTATCTGTTGTTAAGGAAGGCTGAACCCAAGAGGACCTTGAAGTGGAAGGGATTAGGGTTTATGGGAAGGTCACAGTTCCTGAGGAAATTCATTCCTTGCATCAGCTGATGAGAAATGCTGTCACCTGTAAACAGGTTGCTTCTACTTTTAAGCATACGAGTAGTCCACGCTGAGCTTGGATTAGAAGCCAAGATTGCTTTTTGACTGTATCAAAATGAACTAAAAGCAATAATAATTTGGACTGAAAAAACTAAAGACTCTCATGTCATACATCTTCTGCTCTTGTCCTCTTGTCTATGGAGCTGAATCAAGAATAGGAAAGTGCTCAAGGCTATTCAGATTTTCAATGCAAAGAACTAATGTTTTGGTGAGATGAGCAGGAAATAATGGCCAGAGACTTGCAGAAGAACATTGGGATTTGCATTGATTTTGAATTCCTGCTCAGGACTGCAGAAGGTCTTCTGAGATCTAACTACAGCAAAGGGCAAGTCAGAGGTAGGGAGGAATAGAGAAACAGGCCTCCTATAGATGCAAAGTGCATTAATCTGGATGGAACAAGCAGTTTATGGGTGTTATGGATTCTTATTGCCTGGTGTGGGATTGTGCACGCTGTTCAGTGTGTGCCCATAGGCAGAATTATCAATTTTTTCAAAGGTTTTCCGAGATATTAATCCCGGTACCTGGTATAATGCTGCATAAGTGGCAGTTAATATCTCCTTATCTTGTTGGCAGACTGAGAAAATTGTACTGCAGTTCTCCCTTTCCTAATGGAGAAGGCAGAGACTGGGGAGGTTGAGTCCCAGAGTATCTATTGTCATGTTCCTGTAGCTGGTGCTGATGGGATCATTGGAGATGGCAGACAGGGCCTGGTGGAACACCCAGAAGGTGAGTGGGCGTCTGCAATAGTCTTGGTTTAAGGATCTTAACTAGCATCATGAAGAAACCCAGGGACAAAGAAAAGGATAGAAGCCACTTCTGCCGGGCTGTGCTCAGCTGCCTACGCTGGTGAAAGAGTGAGCTGCTTACTTGCTCTGGGTCCTTACTTCAGCACCAGATTTTGTTTGTATTTTCTTCCAGCTCTTGCAGGAAGTGAAGCAGGGCTCATGCAAACAACTCTTTGTTAGGCCAACTGTGGGAGCAGAGAAGGTATGTTCTGTAAGGAAATGTCCTTCTGGGAGTAAATAGTACAATATGAGGGCCAGCACAAGCAATTCAACCAGCAATCTGGATTTGGATTTTCTGAAAGGCTGCATCCCTGTCGCAGCTCAGGACACCTCATTTCCGAAAGCGTTAAGAATTTCCATACAGCTTTAGTCTGTCTCCATATTCCCACCCACTCAATCTCTAATTAAATGAAAGAATTTCCACTTTATGATTAATCCTTGTTTTCAGGGCAAGATGCAAAATAGTTGAAAAAGTAAGACTTATCTGTCTGCTGCTTTCCTTCTGCCTTTTTAGTTTGCAAATGAATGTAGGGTCATCTTACATCATTTGTCTTAGAACTTTTGCCAGTTTTAATTCAGTAAAACACAGTAGCCATTCCTCATACTTATCTGTAAATTACACTGAATCTTGTTGCAGTCATATTAGGTGGTAATGATTTATATGCCTTCTAATAATTTATTTGATTATGCCAGCTATGTTCCATTTTTAAAGAATTATCAAATTAATGCTCTTGTGTAGGGAACAGAGAGAAATATTTTCTGTAGTTCCTACTTTGCCTTTCTGTGATTTGGTTCAGTGCTGCATGTTTTGTTCACTAATATAGAAGTATGTAAGAATCAGGGTGACAATTTATTACAGCTGTTTAATGTTGCTAAACTTCAGGTTGCACAAAGGCAGTGTAAATGTGTGTTTGTGTGTGTGAGGGGTGTCAGTGTTTAGGTAGTTCTGCCATGTGCCTGTGCCCAAATGGTGCAAGCCTGTGATGGGAGTATTTGTGCTGGGTGCAGAAGGGGCTGGTAGCTTTGTGCTTGGCTGTGGAGGGTGAGGTGAATGTGAAGGATGAACGTGTCAGAAATCTCAGTGGCAAAATACATTGGTTCCTCCTTTCTTTTTTGTTGTGCCATGGCGACTCTTTTGTGCAGAGTGTAAGGAGCCCTCTGATCCCACTCCTTGGCAAAGGGCTGACTTCAGGGAAGTCGTTAAGCACAAGTTTAACTTTAGTATTAGAGTTACTCCCACTGTTTTCTGAGGCAATTTTTCTCTCAGAAATAAATGAATATGAAATGGGGCTGCTGAGGAGCAGGGAAGAATCAGCAGGACTAAAGGAAAATGATTCTTCTATCTAGTGTGTCTCATACAATTGAAACTTTAAGTATCTTCTTCGATGATGGACTGTCTGCTCTGTTTTCTCTCCGATTTGGAAATGTGTGCCTAACTCCTGGATAACATGCCTCCCACATCAGCTGACAAAACACAAAGAAGTAGGAAGAAGCTTCAGCTCTAGGGGGAAAAACTCTTCTCTTCATGAAAAAATGATGTAGTTTTTCTTTTATTTTCCTTGAGTTGCATATTTAGAGAGGCACAGGGTGGAACAAATTTATTGCACAAGTGCAAATCACCTCCAACTTTTTTTTCTTTACAGTTCCACTTAAGAAATGGTGGGTTTCTGAATATGTTGGGATAAGATGCTGATTTTTGGCAGTGTTTGAATGCTGCTCTCTTTTTTCCATTTTAAAGTAGTGTTATGCTGCTGAGACTCTGGACTTTTGAACAGGTTGAAATATGCTTACTTTTTAGTGAAATTGTGATTACTCCAGAAGGAAAATGGTTACCTTTTCCGGAGTTTGTCTACAGGCTGGTGCTGTGAGAGTTTTGAGAGGATAGTAGTGCAACCCAAAAGGACAGAAATGATGGGTGGAAAACCAGAAGGATATTTTACTTAGTGCACAGGCACCTGGAAACATACAGAAAATGAAACAAGAAATGACTTCCTAGCAAGAAATTAAAGCATCCAAGCAATGAAATGGGTAATCAAACAGACATATGATATCCTCTCCCTTTAAACCAGCTGAAGCAGCTGAATTTTTAGAGGAGAATTTGAATCCTGACCCTGTAAACTGCCCAGCTCCCAGCTCTGCTCTCAAGTGGCTCAGTCTCTCCTATCCATTGAAACTGGGGAGCCAGTTCCACAGCCTGGGTCAGTGCATTCACCCTCTGGTTACAAAAATACACTCTATGTCTCCTCATGTCACATCTTTGTTTTTTCTTTCCTTTACCCTTTCTTATTCACTTTGCTGTTACTGGGTTTATTCTGCCATGGAACATCACTGTAGTTGGGAACAAGCCTCCTTAGTGTCTCTATTCATGTGCTTTTCAACGTTATTTGCTTTTTTGATGTTCCTGAAGACAGCTGTGTGCACATAATAACATCTGGGGGCCTGCTGAACTGTAAAACCCCCTGACATCAATGTTTAATTTCCACTGACGTATATTCATTTTTGACATGATACCTGTTTGCAGGTTCCATGTCTTTTGGCTCTTTACTGGTGTATAGCTGACAATTAGCAGATAGCTGAGACAGGGGAATACCCTTGTTTTTCTGCAGAGCTGCTGTGTGTGAATACAGGGTTGCTCCCAAAACTGTTCCAGTCGCTGCTGAGGAGTGTTGGTGTTTAAACAGTTGCTTGTTATTTGCTGATACTCTTTTAAAATGTTACTGTTTTGTAATGGTCATTTGCACTTGTACAACCTCCTTGTCATGAGAGTGGTTGATAGTTTGCTGAGAGGCTGATTTCAACCTGATCTTTTCACAGACATGGTTATTAGGGAATGCTGCAATCTTATGCCAGATTTTCTACTCTATTAAGCAGCTGTATCGTCTCCATGAACAAAAGTCCATGTTTATATAGGAGTTGGCTTTGGCGTGTTGAGGCAATTTGGAGTTTTACAATCACGAGCTGAAACACAGCTGATCCTTCATGTGCCAGTTCTCTGGTTATCCAGAGCTATTTTTTATGCAAACCTGAATCTACCATGTCTGAAAAGTCTCATTCCTTCTTTGCTCCTGGGGCAGCTCTGTTAAGACAACATATTAACACATGTAAGGCAACATGTCTCCAGCAGCTTTCTGTGGACCTGTCAAATCTGTGCAATCAAGGAGGTGGCCCCTGGAGCATGGCTGACCCCTGGGGCATGTCTGGTTCCCTAAAGCAGGGCTGGCCAACTAAGGGTACTTCTTTGGGCCTTCCAGGGGGCACTTCTTTTGCCCAAAGCTTCCTTCCGAATCATTGCATTTGCTTGTTGACCAAATCCTCATTTCCTTGTGTCTTTTCTAGTGACCCTTTAATGAGGTTAGGGCTATTTTTTTCCAGAGATGTGAAATATTTGTTCCCTGCACACACTGGCCTTTTGCTTATTCTTGAAAACATGATGTAGAGAATTGCATTGCTGTCTGTTTCTGTTCTGTTGTTCATTAATCTGTTTTTTCACTAGGGCTCTGTTATGAGAGAAGATTAATATTGCAGAGAAGATACTTATTTGTTTCAAATATTTTGTTTCCTTTCTCTGTTGGGAATACTAGTATAAACACCAGGCAATCTGAATTTAAATAGCTAAAGTATTAGTCTTGCTACCCCAATTGCTTGTCATTACACTTGAGGATATGGTTACAGCTGATTATACAAAAATACCTGAGCCATACATTTTACATTCTCAATCAGCATATTATAGATCAACTGTGAAAATTGGAGATAGCTTTTTATGATAATTGGGAGATATTTTCCTTGAAGTATGCAAGACTCTTGAGAGAAGTTGAATTGCTTGTCTGTAATTCTGTTATAAGCTTTACTGGTATTTATTTAACATGCATTTTATTGCTACTGAATATTTTTCTTATGGCTTTCTGTCAAAGGCTGCATATTCAGAAGGTTGCTCTCAATTTTGATATCCTCTGCACAGCAGCTTGTGCATTAGACCAATTCAGAAGCATCCTCCACGAGCCTGACTGGGGTGCAAGGCAGTAGTGCACATATGTGGAGAAAATGTAAATTGTTACTGCCTGAGCAGCCCCTTCAGCTCCCCCTTGGAAGATAATTAGCCAGCCTGGGACCCAAAATATGAACTGGCTTAGATTCCACCATTCCTTGAACTGAGGTCTTTGAGGCCACCCCAGACCCAAACTGCTAATTGCAACAAATCCCTATTTTTTGACTTTGGAGGCTTGGGAGGTTGGGAGCTGGTCCTTGAGTTACTCCTACAGGTCTGGGCTGCCCTGTCCCCTATGCCAGCAGTGGGAGCAACTTGGATTAACCTGCTCTTGGCTTGGAGGTGTCAGTACCTTACAGGTATTCCTTTATACAGCTGTGTGGGGCAGCTCCAAGGTGCTCCCTGCTAGTAGAAAACATGCAGTTCTGGCAGCTAAATGCTTTTTAAGGGGATGAGAGATTTGATGTGCTGGGACTGTACAAGCAGAGGCCAAAAGAGACATTCTTTGTGACTGAGAGGCTACTCACCCAGCACGTCTCTGCCTCAAGCCTTTGAATTGGGAGACTAGCTGAACCCAGATCTTTTTCTAGCACCTGGGGCTGAGCTGTGCCAGGTGTAGGGGCTGATGCAAGCTCAGAGGGCAACAAGGTGGCTGTTTGGAGACCCAGCCCTCAAGGAGGACCTGACCCCAGCCTCCTTCATCTGCAGAAGCTGGACTTGACTGGAGATGCTGCTGGACTCTTACAGTCTATCACATGTCTTCATGTTCAGATCTTCCTTGCAGTTATTGCAAATAGAAGTGAAGAGGAGCCATCTTGATTGCCTTGTTAAAAATCAGGTTAAATTCAGTTAAAAATATATTAAAAATTAATTTCTTCATTTGAATGAAGCAGATGAAGCACTAATGCAGCAAGCTGGAATTGGTGAGATTTTGCTACAGAGGATTCAGCTTGTCTCTGGGTAGATGAGGTGCAGACTAGAATCCCAGGGGAGAAACCATCAGCTTTCTGCCTGGAATTATGGCAATACATGTAAAGTTACAGCTCTCGCTTTCTTTGGCATGTGTGAACAAGGTTACTTTATGCTTGACTGTGTTTGCTGTCTTGGCTCACAAGAATTACTTTCTCTGTGTACCCTACTTTAGGGTATGTTCTCATTTTAATTAGCGTGGGAGAACACTGCTGCTCCTGTCCCTCCCATTGGTGTTTTAGGGGGTTTGTGTAGCTGGATATTGGTAGGGAACATGGGAGAAATATCTTGTTGAAGGAAGTATTGTAGGTGACATCAGGGTGGAGGGGCAAAGCTCATCCCTGAGCTTATGCACGAGTATTTGGAGGTCGCAGGGCCCAACTGAGAGCTGGTGTAAAGCACTTAACTCTGGTTTGTTTGGAGTTATGTTCAGCACAGTGTGTCTGGATTCAGCCCGTTCAGCCATTCTATCTGTTTTAGTTTTTACAGGGTTCACCTTAGGGGTATTAACTGTAGGGGAGATTTTTATCTGTTTACCAAAATGGAAATTGCCTATTTCAGGAATAGGCTGCAATCCCTTCAGAAAACTCATCTTTAATATATTTCCTGTAATCATAGCTTAAAAACAAACACACATTTTGAAAATGTTCTTCAGTTTTTCACCCTGCTATTTCTTGCACAGGCATTAATCATCCACTTCTCCATTTAAGTACAGAGCACAGAGTATTGCAGTGAAGAACTGACTTCTCATGCCTGGTGAAAAAAATGAGTGATTTTACAGTGAGATTCCTGTTGCCTTGCAGAGCAGTGGTAGTGCTGAAAAAATGTGCACAGAGTCCTGTGTGACACAAGTGCCCTGTGTGTCAGGATTTTAGCAGCATTAACTCCTGATAGTTCACTTGTAGAACATGCTGTCTTCTACTGCAAAGGTGTAGTGCTGGCTTTTGGGTTGTTTACATCTTAACTGGCTTGGTAATTATTAGATTACCAAGTGCATATTGGGTCAGGTTGTGCAGGGTATGACAAGCTGGAAATTCGAGGTGCCTATTTCTTGCCTGCTGTAGTTTGGTGAAGGCAGTGAGGTTTATCCCAGTGAGCCTGTAGCACTGCATATGTTCAGTGTAACTTATGGTTATGAAAATGCAGGTGTTTCTGCAGCATCACCTTTGGGTTGGGTGACAAACAGATGTCTTAAATCATTAGTTCCTCTCTCTGGAAGGGGTTGGGTGAGTGTCTGGATGGGTAGTTCAGTGAGGTGGGACTGCTGCACCCAGGTAATGCACCAGTGCCCTTCTCTGTCATATGTGCTCTGGGCTCTACTTATGGCAGAACAGTGTTTGCAGGCAGGTCATACCCAGACCAGGAGTGGGATCTGTACTAAGAGAGTGGGCACTGGGGCCTCAGCTCAAACCCCACCACTCCCAGCCCCAGACTCTCCATCCAGCAGTATGGACACATGCTGGCAATGCTGGTCATGGGCTTGTGCATCCTGCCTCTGCCTTTGTGTGTAGTGAGCCTGAACTGCGACACCTGGGCCAAGGAGGAAGGCCCCTTGCCTATCTTCCTGGCACAGACTGAAAGCAAGCTTTTGGCAGTGTAATAGCTAAGGAAACCACTCCAGTGATTTGCAAATGTGTTGCTCTGTAATTTACTGTGTAGTCTTACATTGTTCTGCAGGAACTCAACAAACCAACGCCTGCCAGAGACCCTGCTTAGAGGTGGTCCCTGTTCAACACAAACATTGCTAAATAGAGATTTCAAGGTAGCAGATTTGTAGCAGTGGGAAGGAAGATAGAGGTGGATGCTGCAGGCTTGAATTTGCAAAAATCTTTGACTGCAGTAAAATAAAGCAGTAAAGCTGTGGATGTTTAAAAATTCAACAAGCTGGCAGCCTGCAATACTAAAGACTTTTAAAAATTAAAATGCCACCATGTTTAATGGAGTCACCAAAAGTAGTGATAAAACTGTAATTGCTTCTGATGAGACAAATATTCTATTAAGTAAAGGATACAGTAAATCTCAATTGGCTTGGGTAACCTGGGTAATTTAAAATGAGTTATATGTCATAGAGCTCAATTATCAAGTGAACTGGAGATTATATATAGTTGATATTTGCAGGATAAACAGTCAGTTATGAGCAAACTCAAATCTTCTGAGTGATCATAGCCATGCTCCTATTTGACTTCAGTTTAACTCAGGTTTGACACTGAGACCTCAGTTCCAAAAAGCTCTCAACTATTAGGTGACTGGAACATAAATGCCTATGCAGTTTGTGTTTGGTGTCTCTTCTGTGGCCTGAATGCATTCATACTTTGATGCCACAGGTACATGAATGAAGTAGAACAGTTTATTTTTCAGATTTAACACAATTTAATTGACATAACAGTAAAGACCATATTTTTCTACTGAATTTCAGGCTGTTAAAATTAAGAAGACAAACATCTTTCAAAGCTACCATTGAATTTGATGCCTAACTTCAGTCAAGAAAAGTTTATTTATAAAATAGAAGTGACATTACCAAATCATGTCAGCTACCATGATGGAAACAAAATAGGGGACAATCCTCCATACCTAGTTTGGGTTTATAACCCAGGATTTCTTTACACCTCTCTCCCCAAACACTCAACTCCCTAAACCCCGTAGAAAATAAAAGTAAGCATGCAACACTTATTTTGGCAAATCTCAGAAAGTCTGATGTGCAGTAAAGCAGGACCAGACATGCTATGCCAATTTCAGTCGACAGATGTAACAGGTATTGAATTCACTGAAGCTGTGTCTGTTCATACCAAAAATGAACTCGGCTAGATGATTACCCTCCATTTTAATAGATAATGAATATTGACTAATACTGTTGAAGGTGTTGCTGCAGCTTGAAGCAGTATCCAGAGGAGCCCAGGGCTGCACAGAAAGCCAAAGCTCGGGTTCAGCTTTCTGCTGCTGCTCATGGGGTCACTGTGTGGGTCTGAGAGAGATACAATAGGGTTTGTGCAGGTGGTCCTGTCTCCCTGCTATATTTGCCAGGAGTTGCCATTGGCTCATGGTGCTGCTCTGTCCCAAGTTCAAACCAGAAAAGCAGGACTTGCTGTGAACCTGGGGCTGCTCTGCCCCAGGGTTCCTCTGCAGTTTGGACGAGGCTGCTGTGCAGGACTGCCTGGTGCCAGGGCTGCAAAATGGGCATGGCAGGGCCATCTGTATGACTGAGGAGGGAGGTTGGTGTTAAAGGCGGGGTTCTGCTCTGGGTTGTCAAATGGGTGGATTAATGTTTGAACTGTCTGTATAAATTGGAAGAAATACCTTATGGAAAGACTAGAGTGCTTATAATTTGGTAACTGCTCAGCGTTGTTACAGAGATTGGATTTCTGATGGACTTCAGCATTAATAAAGAGGAACCTGTATGTGTCTGCTAGGGAAATGCTGAACATGGAGTATTTATGTACTATTGTTAGCTGAGCTATAATTGGAGCTACAGAGGGTTTAAAAATAGTGTGGCGTGCTGGGAGGAAATGTAAGGTAATAGTATGAATTAATACATTGTATTTATACCCACAGCATGCTTTTCTTTTGGCAGGTGAGTTTTAATTATAGCACTTTACACGCATGGCGTAGATCTCAGAGATAACTGCATGGCTCTGGGGACAAAGGGACAGAATGCCCTGGCTGTGGAGATACTCAGAAGGCCAGAGATACTGGAAAGGCCAGGGGTGGCTGTAGGCAGGGAGAGGGCAGTGGGTCTGTGCAAGGCAGACGTCTTTCGTGCTATAATGCAGCGGAGATTAAATTTAGAACTCTTATGCGACCCAGTGTCAAGTCAGAAATGTGTTGTTGGAAGTATATAATCAGCTCCAAGTGGCTGCCTTGTAAATCTCAGGAGTGGAAACTGGCCTGAGGCTAGCAGCCGTCTCTGCCACATCTTTGCTCGAGTGAACTTTAGTTTTACTCTTTATCAAGGAAAGCAGTGAGAGAAAGAGGGGAAAAAAACAATGAATACAGAGGGAGTTACAGAAAACAGGCTTTGTATGGATAAAGGTGATTTTGCCAGAGACACTGCAAAGACTTCTGTGTGCCCTCAAAGAAAAGCAAAGTCCTGTTACAAAGTGGAAGGAAAGAGGAAGGGGCAAGAGGAGCTCAGAGAAATGCTCTCGTTCTGACTTTGAAACCTTTGAAAACTTTACTAGATTGAAAGTGTGCACAGCACTTCCAAAAATGAAGTGATTTCACATTGGGCTGTTAAAATCTGGGGTCAGTCTGAAAAACAGAACATCCTCTGTGTGTGCCTTTGTTTGTTTAAGTTAGTGATGATAAAGAAATGAACATCTCTGCAAGCATCCACAATGGCTCCCATCCCTGTGCTGTTCCTATGCAGAGGTGTTAAGTGAGGGAATTGGGGGTTTAAACACCGCCTGAAATTTTGAGCAGCTCCTGCCTAGGGATTTTTTTGGTGACATTATAATGTGAAGTCTACATTATGAAAAGAGATTATCGATGTTGTGAAACTCAGCAAACCTTATCATGTCTTCCTTGATTATGTGTGGGTCTATTGTAATCAGCCATGCTGGAGAGCAGGGAACAGTTTGAGCCAGCAGTTTTTCCCATGTCTCAGACAATGTAAAAATAGAGAAAATACTAGTGACAAATGGAAGTTTAATTTCAGGCCAGTTTATTGTCCTGGGGAACTATATATTTTGGAGCAACCTGTTATTGATTTTGAGGGGAGATTCTTCATTTTGTGGGTAATAAGCACAGACTGATTCAAAGGAGACAGTTCACAGAGTCTGTGGACCAACCAGGTTCTGAAAATCCATTTGCTCTTAAATGAGCCTAGTCACTTTTCAAAGCTGTGGTCTAGAAATTCAGCATTTTACAGTTTTCATGGGTAAAATATTTGATGTTTAGCAAACTACAGATTTTACACATATCCGTATGTTGACACCAAACATAAACATTTATATGAAGTAACACTGAAAATCTGTATTCTTCACACATTGGAAGGGTGTCTGGAGTCCATTCTATTTTCCCTGAAGGAATATCAAAATAATTTTATAAAAGGAAATTGGATTTAAAAATAATGCTTGGTACCGAATATTCTAAATATATAGACCTGCTAGAAAAACTGCTATTTTCCTTTTTTTCCAGGAAAACAAGGATGACATAATCTTACTATGTGCATATATACAACTTACATGGCATAAAAATCAATCATGGAAATAACCAAGCAGAAATTCAAGTAGCTCAGTCTGTTCAGCTTATTATAGGGAACATAACTTCTAATATCTACCCAAAGAAGTACAATCTGATGAATCCTATAGCTTGAGAAGGCAGAATGTATTGAGACTTTCTAAAAAGTAGAAATACTTTCTCTCCTTGCCTTGCCTGATGATCTGGCAGTTTCATTGAAGTCATGGCATGACCAATTTTGGTGGGACTGCAATGGAGAAGCCTTCATACTTCAATCTGCCAAAGTCATAAGCTTACACATAGCTGCATCATGTCTTTGGTGCCCTCCTCATTGCTTTGTTCAGTGTCTGTAGGTTCAAGCCTGGGCACATTCACATTTTCACTCTTTAGGACAGTAGAACAAATGTCACAAAACCAACTATAAACTGTGAAACCTCAAAATATCAGGAAGGAAGAAGCATGAGTTATTTTTGAAGCATCTGCTACCACCTCTTTTGTTAGGGAAAAAATAGTTGTGAGCTTCTGAGAGGTGCTCTGGTAGATGCTGAAGCCTGTCATAAAGCTCTTTGTTCATAAAGAAATCTTAACTAATGTAAACTATTTGAAGAAGTGTTTACCAATAAACTTAAAAATAGCTTTAGCTATCTTCTGATCTTAGAGGCCTCTCTTTTCCCCTAACCCTGACAATGTATGCAATTTTATTGTCTTGAAACCAGATGAATGGTTACAAAAAGGTTTTTTTCCCCTTTGACATTCATATTGAAGGAGAAAATTATGTTAAATCGCCTTTAGCTTAAAGCTAGTTAGAGCTAGTAATGAAGTCTTTGTTCTTGTATGGTGTTTCTTTTGTAACTATGATAATTACATAAGGGTAGCAGCATCTGTCTGGGAGATTGGCAAGCTGAGAGGCTTGAGCATAAATCTGAGGTCTATTTGAGCCTGTGGATGAAGTTGAGTCTGTGCAGCTCCAGTGTCAGAGCCAAACTCTTCCATGGCTCATGTTTTGCAAACAAGCAAGGTCCAGTGTCCATGAGAGGACACCAGCACAGTCAGTGCTTCCAAAATCATCATCTACCTCTGTGTTTTGTAGGGTGAGCCATCTGAATTTTCAGCTTGGGTGTAAAGCTTGGAAAAAAAGAGGCTGCTGATACGGTAAAAAGAGGTTAATAAAGTCTTGTGATATATAGTGCTTCTGGGCTCTTCACTCCTTTGGCTACATGGACCTGCCTGAAAGTAAATGAACCCCTGAGCTCCTGGTGGGACTGGGTGAAGAAAAAAAAAAAGTAGGGTGTAGTGGGGTGAATGCATGTAGATGATGCATGTAGGACTGACTATAACAGACCACCAGGCTTTGATCTTTTGAGTCTGAGTTCAGTCTTCATGAAGGAAGGTAATGGATCTGAGAACCTGCTCCCAGATACTTCTTTTACTCAGTCAATGGGAAATGAAACTGCCACTTCGAGCGAGTTATTTTAATGCTGAAAGCTTTGAAGGTCAACCCCACTGGAATGACATTTTAGCCAAGGGGTGCAGAGAAGCAGAGATAGTTGTGACCTTAATGGAGTTGTAAAAGCAGAATAAGACACTGTGGAAGTGAGTTCACAAATCCAAGGAAGGATTTTTTATTAAATCAGGAACAAAACAAGCAGTGAAGAAAGAAGTTTGAATGCTTCCTTCTTTTTGTCAAAAGGAAAAGCACAAAAAGCAGTTTTGCAATTGACTTCTATTGGCTTCTTTCTATTCTAAAAAATAGTTCCTGTTTGATAACCATCATTAAAATAAGCTCTAACTTGGAGTACTCCAATATGTGAATGAAATTATCTCTTAGCCCTAAGGGTATTCTATTCTCACCTAATTATTTTCTTTGTGGAGGTAATTCAGTTTTTTGTAAAGAAGCCATCAGAAATCTGTAAAGTTCTGGAGAGCTTGACCACATGTTAGCACTTGTTCAAGGCAAGATTTTCAGAATGCTTAAAAATCTGAATTTTGTACTTGAATTTTCTGCTCCCCAATAGAGCTCCTGTGCAATTTGTTGATGACCGGCAAAGCCCAGTAATGGATTCCACCATCTTGTCTGATGTTGGCTGTATCAAGTGTGCTGAAACTTCTCTGGGAAAAGGTGGTGGGATAATTCAGCATTAAAACAGTGCAACAAGAGCATTGCTCTGACAGCCAGAATCTCCAAACTGAGATGTCTCCATTTAAAGACATTTTAGATCAAGCATAAATTAATAGATGCGATGTAGGATCTGGAGAGCACTGCTCATATTGGCTGCTCTAGAAATGCAAACAGCACAGGGAAGGATACCACCCCAGGGTGAAACTAGACTGCATGTGCTTAGAAACATCTCGGTCATTTGGGCACAAGCAGAATCCTCCTTAATCCCTCCTGCTTTACTGTAGTAAAATTTATTTAGTGCATCTTGCTTTCAATTTTTTTTTTCTATTAAGAAGATTGAAAAGGTTTCTCAAGTCCTATCATTTAATTTTTGCTTCCAGCTGAAATGTAAGCCCTCCAGACACATGGCTTAGCACTTCCAAAACATAGATGATGATTTTTTCCAGGCTTTTAAAAAAATCCTGAATTATGGATGTTGTTTTTATTTCAATTCTTGTATACTCTCACCTCTTCATATTAAAAGCCAAAGCCATGAGGATGTGAGAAACAAAAATTATGATGAAAGAATTAAGTTAGTTCTCTAATACAGAACAATGCACAAGCTATCATAACAATTACTAGTCTGCAGGATGAAACAGAATGACTTCAATAGACTGACCAACCCGTTTAATTCAGCTTAACCTCTATTCCTCATTCCCCATGCCACATTTCTCTTATAAGCACTGCTTGTTTTCAAGGTTCTGCTCCTAAGCCTGTTACCAATTTCTGTAGTAGAGTATTGAACTATGTTTTCTTTCTCTGGAAATGGGGCCTTCTAACAAGGCAAGCAAACCCCAGTGTTATTTAATATCTATGCTTGAAAACATGACCTTCAAGGTAACAGCCACTACTTGAATGACTTTCCATATTTACTGATAGCCATCTTTCTTTGGTGGTTGCTGCTGCTTCCAGAGGACTGTATTGATTTGTAGATCTGATTATCTTAAAACAAACCAAAAAACATTACTGTAACAAGAATATAAAATCCTGTGCTGCAGAGAAGTAGGAGACTACCTGTCTAGGCATGGAGAGCAGCTCAAGAGAAGATGTAACATCTGGGAAATGGGAAAAATTCAGGATCTGGGCAGGAGCCAGTTGCAGGGGACTAGAGAGGAGTTCACACACAAGAACTGGAGGATTCTTCACTCCAGTGTTGTGGGAACTCCTTGTAGATGACTCAAGAAGCTTGCTCTTTGCAGGCTGGACTCTGAGGACAGCAGCACCTTCCCATCTGCGTCTGCTAAGGTCTGCTTGAACACAAGCTCCTCTGCAGAGGTGAGATGATTTTATTTGCTGATGCTATCTCTTGGCGTAGCTGGCTGTAGAATGTGCCATATGAAGCTGTGCAATTCTTGGAAAGTACTTGCTTGGGATTTCTTCATCATCTAGGGAAAGGGCCCATATCCTTTCTTATAATCGGGGTGTTGGAGCTGGAAAAATTACCTTCAATAGTCTACTAATAGATTGTTCTGTTCTTAATAGTTCTTTAGTATTTGCATCTTCTAGGATTAATTACTAAAACTCACTTCATGCTCCTGACTCCAGTTTGTACAAGCTATTACCTCTGTGTATCACACAGCCACTGAGTAGTTCCTCATGCTTTGTATGCTGCTGTAAGTTGAAAGCAGCCTGTTTGGGGGTATTTCGGACAGAGGGACATAGTAGCACTCTATCTTTGTGTTGCTTCCTTGCTGGCTGCTGAGACTTAATTGTTTTCAGGGCTATTAAAAAAGCCTGATTTCACACGTTCTGCTCTGGGTGCAACTTTACATTGTCTAATAGCAAAGCAAGGACAGCATGTGAGATTGTTATACGATGAGAAGGAGAAAAATCAATTTTAATCGCCAATGTGGAGGGCTAGGGAGGTAGAAGGTCGCTGAAGATTAGCAATTGTGCTACAGCACTGAACCTAGCATGGAGCTCCTGGGAAAATAGAAGCCCACAAGCTGTGGAACAAACCCTAGGGGTGTATTGGTGCTCTGACATGTTGTTATGGGAAAGATCATGTACAAAACCAGCTGGACTATGTAGAGCTTGAGTTTCAGAGGGAAGGGGAATTTGTTTGGCACAACATTTACTAATTACCTGTAAAATAAAGAGAGAATGTGGGTTTGAGATAAGAACGATTGGATCCTGCCATAGCCCTGATAGGAGCACAGCCTTTTCAATCTTTACACACGAGTCCTCACTTGCATAAACAGCTCTGTGGGAGTCTCACTGGGAATGGTGCATTTGTATATGTCCTGCTGCAGTTGAGGATGGTTGTGGTAGCCCATGTGGGGAATCTTGAAAATATATAGGAAGTGATGTCCTCTCCATTAGAACCATGTGCCTTCCCTGATGAGTCTGTTTTGTTCAAGGCTTCCCCCTGCATTGTTTCTTGCTTTGACTATTTTCTCCTTTACAAGGCAAGGCTGATGATTAGCAAGATTTCTCATGTGCTATCAGCTTTAGGACACTCACAGGGGTATAGAGATGCTATAATAAGTGCTATGGAAAGAGTCAGAAACTCAATTGCTTGCTATTTACGCATGTAACCTTGCACAAGAAAGACTCGTGGGGGAAAGTCAAAGAACTTAAAGGGAAATGATATACTGGCTTAGCTTTAGAAGCATTAGATGGCTTTCTTCTTCCTTATCAAAGAGCGATAATCAACTTTCTTCTTTATGACAGAAGTAGCTGTAAAGTAGTTCTTTTCTCTCCCACACTGCCTTTTTTCTTTTCTTTAAAGTTTGTTTTGCTTGTACCTACACACCTGCTCCAATATGTGAGTTGATGGAGAGACTCTTTCATGAAATAACCATTAAAAAATGTCTGTAAAGTTTTTGTTGTCGCACACAAAACTGCACTTGCTTACTGTTTTAATACTTATCTAAACTTCTGGTTTTGTTTTGGAAGAGTTCATACAAATGAGATATAGGATAAGGAAACTGACTGGCAAAAAATATAATCTCAAGAGTATTAATTCTTTCAAAGAAACAAACTCTTGAGAGTAAATTTGTTATTGATTGTGTTGGGAAGTGATACCAAGGAGAAAGACAAGAGATGCAGCAGCAGCTTGTCTAGATCAAACACAGATCACTTCTTCGAGACCAAGAACCAGCCTATAGATCTCACTAAATAGAGTATGTTTTCCCTAAAGATACTATCTCTTGTCAGGTAAAGAAAACCAAATGCATTACTTACTTGATTTCCTTACTTGCTTTCTAAGAGCAGAATGTGTTGGGAAACCTTTCAGATCTCTTCTGAGAGCTATTGACGGAATTGTCAGTTCAAGGAAATTGATAGGAATTAGGCACCTGAAGGGCTTTACAGATCTGGCTTTAAATTTACTCTTTATGCAGGGGAGTGAGGGGTTGGTGCTGTGGGTGCAGTCTCTCCTGTTCAGTTTATTCCTGGCAGGTTCAGGTGGGAGCACAGGTGCAAACCCTGCAGCTGCCTTTAGAGCTTAGGGAGTGTGTATGTGTTTTAAGCAATTGTTTTCATGTTACTTTTCTCTCTTCAAACAAAACTCGTTTTGTGGGAGTAAACCCATGCAGTGGGTCATGCTGGTTGAGTCCTGGTGTTTGACCTCCCATGCAAGAGATGTGTGGTCTGTTTTGTGCTTAACATGGGAACAGGGCCCTAATTAAGACACATCTTTGTAGTTGATTTTAATTAAAGTCCAAATTGCTGTAAGGATTTTATTCTTTTCCAATGGAAATGAGTTCTGCTGTTAGGAAGTGACTGTACCCAGGTAATGACACTGAAAATGTTTTACCTCAAGCCTGTGCTTCAGCAGTTAGTACTTCATTGATTTTTAGTGTATCACGTGCTTACACCAGTAGTGTAGGGTCACAGGCATAAAATAGTCTATACGAATTATGAATATTTATAATATCCTTTTTATTAGTAGCAGGGAGACCGTTTGACTTAATTACTATTGCAACCAAGTAAAGAGCATGTATGATATGCATTGATATATGATGGGAGTTAGCTTCTTTTTTTGTATGGGTCAAGTGTCTCATTATCACCCTGAATATTAACTCCTTTAACAGTCTAACACTTCTGTACCCCTTTTATTGCCACTACTGCTATCTCTGATGACCAGAATGTCAAAATAAACACAAGTGCTGTGTGTAAATAGATTTAAAATAAATGAGGCAGATGTATTAGGTGGTCTTTTTTTCTACCCCATAAGGTCATATGAAGGACATAATCAAAGATAAGCATAAAACATAGCCTTTAGCAAGGAAGAATACAGCAAAACTCCTCTCTTCATTTTCCACAATCCTATTGACACTCAGCGAGAAGTACAAGATGATCTTATCTGTGCTCCTCCACAGGGACATGTGCTTATTTTGCTTATGTGACCTTTTTAGTTTTCCTTTCCATTGCATCTTTCTCTGCAAAGAGAGGGTACTTTGCAGACATTGTACCTGAAAAAAACCTGCATTTAATTTCCTGTTTCTCTTAAAAAGAATAAAATGCTTAGGTTGACATCCTGGCTTTTGAAGGAGACACTAAGGGGTTTCACCTGCTGACCAGAAAAAGGAATGTGTCAACCTCTGTATTTGCTTTTGTTTGAATAAAAACCATGGGGATTCCTATTCCTTCAGAGTTGGGGGAAATGGGAGTTTAAAATAATGCTGAAAATGGTGACTGCTTTAAATTATTCCTGTATTTAATCACAGGTATTTTTGCAAGAATGTAACTTCTATACAATATTTCCATGTACTATGGGAATTGACAGTCTTCCATCTGTACTCATTTGTGGTTTTCAGCAGCACTGTCTTGTTCCACTCCCTATCTCCCACACAGACACACACACACAGAGAATCATTAAGGTTGGAAGAGAACTCCAAGATCCTCAAGTCCGACCATCAACCCATAACCACTGTGCAACTAAACCATGTCTGCAAGTACCACATCTCTTAAGTTTTTTTTAAACGCCTCCAGGGACAGTGACTCCACCATTATCTCTTTGGTATCTTCCCTGATTTTTGACCATGCAGAAAGTCAAGTTGTCTGTTATTTACACCCAAGTGTCCACCTTTATCTTAGTGTAATAGCAGCCACAGGGCTTGCCTGGGTCTCATGCTGTGAACTAGAAATAAAAATCACTTACATCCATTGGTCTGACATACAGGAGACTAAAACACTGGCCTTAAAATTGTTGTTAGTGGCTTCCTCTTCTAGAATGTGTGCAGGGTAGTGCTATTCTGCATCTGTCCTCTCTTGCAGGCTGCAGCTGATGACAGTCAGTACCAGATTAGTTGAAGAGAATTCCCCAAAGGCTCATCAGTCAATCTGCCTTTTCATTACCACCTTCACTAGGAGAAAAGATGTTTGTGGGATAGTTTCAGTCACATCAATCAAGTTACTGTACTTTTACAGTTTATCATCCCTCTTCTAGTAGTCTGATGTTGAATAACTAAAGGGTGAGTGGAGAAATCCTGCTATGGAAATGGTTTTCCTTCAGCCCTTCTTTAAAGGTGATGAGGAACAAATTAGTTGTCCTGAGCAGAGCTGTGTGGTATATGTCTCTGTGCCAGTCAGTTTGGACTACTAATGTTTTCCCAATCCAGATATGCTTTTCATTCACCAGCCAAACATTTTGTATTACTGTTTTTATTGTTGACAGTGTTTTATCTATGTCTTTATCTGATATGACTCCAGGTAGTTTTGTTTGCTCTGGCACATTAACTGGTGAGGATTTTTGTACAGCAGTTTTTCATCTATTTTGACATGTGTATCTCTCAATTTTATCAATTTTTTGCCAAGACCAGACTGGGAGAATCTTAATCACAGTATTTGTTCTGGAGTTGCCTATGTGAGAGCCCCTTCACATTAATTCTCTTTCTTAGTGGCTGAAAGTCCTTGTGTTTTCTGAAAAGGAAGGTTTCCTTTCCTTACATGCTAGTTGACCAATTTTTTATAAGACTGGCATTAGTCAGTCACTTGTTAATTGTTTTTATTACATGCCAGTGCAAGTACCCCAACTGAGCTCATGTGCTGGACAAACAGAGAGAACCTGTGCTGCAGCACTTGCAGGACAAGTAGAGAAAGAGCAGCCAACACCCAGAGACCCTGACAGATCAAGTTTCTTTGCTCTTGATCACATAGGAAAACTATGTCAGAGCTGGGGGTGAAATGCAAGTCTCTGACTTCCAGCCCACAATGTTGCTTTTGTTCTTTACTCAGTTCTTCTGATTTCATAGACCCACTCCCCAGGCATCATTCTGATTTTGGTCACAAAAGGGTCTGTTAAATTTTTTTTAACCTGCTCTGGTATTCTCACCTATAAGCTTTTCTGCCTTGGTGAGCCAAAACTTTCCTGCTTTTGTTTCTGTTCGTGCTAGCTGAGAAATATATGTGGATGAGTTAGATGGCATGTTCCAGCCAGATTTGGTGTTAAGGGTACTTTTCTTGTTACTTTTAGTCAATTTAGAGTTTCTTCTATATTCAGTCCCTCCAGGACAAGCAATACCTCTAATTTTTCACATCCTCAATGGAAGGAAGTAGTCAGTCTGAGTCTCTATCTGTCCACCAAATAGAGACAAAGGACAGCAGCTTCCCAAAGTGAGATGCATATTGTGTGGGTTACAGGATGATCACCTTGGACAACATTCTGCTGTGTTTACTGCTGATCCACTGGGAAGGGTATTCTCTGTTTCTTGTAGGTTCATAGACACAAACATCAGTATAATCACTGTTAGACCCTGGGAGTTAATGATTGTAGCCTGATTTGATGAAGCTGGACGTTCGCTTTACATTTTTAATTTGCTTCCAACAATTGTTGTGTCCTGCAGTACTCAATCTTTAGTACTGGGAATAATCTGGCTAATGATCCTGCTCTTTGCTTTGGGCTTTTGCAGCACATTGAAAGGTTTTGTCCCACTAACAACACTAACCTTGTTGCTCTGTCTGCAAGAAAGTATCTATATACTTCCTCAGATACACTGTTTCTGGGAAAGGAAGAGGAGTAATGATGTGAGACTTTCTTGCACTCGCAGAGCCCGCCTGTGGTCCTTGCTCATGCCTCCATCACCTGCTTGCTTCATCATTTTATCTGGAGCTGCCTGAGATTGTTTCACAGCCAAAGCCCTGATAGGATTAAGTCTGGCCAAGAATATCTAGGGCAACAAGAAAAGCTATAGGTATGTAGCTGATAAAAGGCTAGGGAAAATGTGGGCCCTCTCCAGAAGGAAATGGGAGACCTGGTTACATGGAATGTGGAGAAGGCTGAGGTACTCAATGACTTTGTGGTCTCAGTCTTCCCCGGCATGTGCTCCAGCCACACTGCCAAAGTTGCAGAAGGGAAAAGCAGGGACTGGGAGAATGAAGAGGTGTAGCAGGACACAGCAGGAAGAGAATATGAAAGTTTTTTTTGCTAAATAAGTTAATTTTTGCCGCAACTCTAATTTCATTCAAGTACTTCAGTGATTTGGACAAACTATGTGAGTTTGTTTATGAGGAGTCTTTTCTTTCTTTTGTTCTAAGTTATTATTTGGAGAGTCCTAATGAGCCATGATTGTGCTTTAGGCTAATAGTTATCCAAGTTATTAAAGGTTGTGGGGTGGGGAACAATTATTTGAGTGCATTATTACTTTATCTTCATTAATGCCAAAATCTGAAGGGTACTGTTACTGTAAGCTGACTGTAATAAGTTGCATCTGATTTTCTTTTAATTAGTGAAATGCTACCTCCTGAAATACTGGTTAATGCCAATTAAGAAAGCCTCATGAGATATGTCTGATGTAATACTGTTGGAATTCCTTTCTGTCTGAACAAAGGGAGGGGGAAAAAAGGAGAATTAAATTTGTTCTTGATGGTTTTGTCTTCCTTGCACACTTCTTCATTTAGTAAGTGTCCAGAGTGATTCAAATGCCATGGTTGCTTATGAAGGTTACTCTGGGAGAGCTGTTCCTTAACCCTTAATAATTCGTTCTGTTCAAAAGAGTGAAGGTCTTAGGAATCTGAGTGCTCTGGTAAGCAAAGTTGTCGGTGATGGGGAACTCTGGAGGTTGTCTACAGTTTTCTCAGTTCTGAGAAAGTGATGAAGCAAGAAAGTATCACAGGGGTTGGCTTCTAATGCTGAAAGAAAAAAAAAATTAGTTGTTGTTGAGCATACTTGGCACAAACAGTCAGATTTTTTCCATGCTGGATGTGATGTTTGTGGTTGATGACCTCTTGAGTAATCAGGAGGTGGTAAGCAGGGCTTCTGAAAATAAATTCAATAACTTCAGCAGCTTAAAAGAAGATATTTGACCCTAACAGAATGATCTTTACACTTTAGAAAGAGCAGACTTTGTAACACATAGTAATGGCTTATGGGAAAATAGATAAACCATACACAAACAAACTGGTGTGCCATTGTCATTATTTTTGCATGCACTTTGAAAGGCATAGAATATCTCTACAGTAATTTCCTCTATTCTGTGCATGTTTTGTTTCTGGCTGTCAGTAACTGGTTCATTAAGAGCTAATATTAAATTCACTAGTGTATACAAGAAATAGGCCCCTGAGCCACTCTTTAAAAAGCAAGGTAGAGAAGGCCAAAGCAGTTAATTGGAAGCATGAGTGCCATTAATCCTTTTGTTTTCCTCCAGTCAACAAACTGTTGTTAAAATGAAAGAGGAAGAAGAGCTGTGCTTTTTCAGAACACAAAATATTTGCAAGGAATCCTTCAACTCCTACTGCCTCAGCACCAGTAAGTGCAGGATAATTCCCTAGGAGAGGACAGTTGTGACAAACTAGAAGTGCTTTGAGCATTGCAGACTGTAAATATGATGGTTTGAAAAGGAGCAAATGATAGATGATACACACTTGTGACCATGTGCAGTTTTTGGTAGTGACATTAATGTTTTGAGAAGCCTTGAGCACCATCTCTTGAAATGCTTTTGTGGACAATTGGCAGCCAGAAATAATGGCAAGATGTTTTTCACCCCTTGATTCAGCTCTACCTAATGACATTGTATTTTTGTCATGCCTTTTAATTCAGAAAGTATTGCAGCATTTTCCTGAGTCAATGACAGTGCAGGAGGAGAGTACGTTTGCTCTGTTTACTCCAGAACAAGCCACCCAGCAGCCTGAGCAGTACCTTTGATAAATGCTTTGCATGGCAAAATACTCTTGTGAGGCTAAGGCTTGCCCCATCCTATTCCAGTTGCCACATGCTCCAGCCTTGCCTGTGTCATAAGTTGTTTACTGTGTCTCTTCTACATGGTGATCACAGTTGAGATAGGGATGAGCTATCTAATCTGCCTGCTCTCTGGCAGGATGGTGTCAGCTGTAGCTGGACCTTTAAATATTAACTCTGTACAAATGTTAAATACTAATGTGTAGCAGCATATGGGATTGAGCAAAAACAGATGTCTGGGGAAATGAAGAAAACCTGCGCTCAAGATTTTTAACAAGGGACCCCCCAGGAAACAAAGGGAGCACTGAAAGGGACATCCTTAAAACAATGACTGTAATGAATAAAGCTGCTCATACATGGTATATTGGGCAAAAAAATAAGCCTTGGACATGGCAGGGAGATCCATTGAATACTTCATCTCTACAGACTCTTTTAATAAAAGAAAAAACAGGGAGAACATATAAATATATAATAGCTATAAATCACTGGATTTTTCAATTATTCATATCCATACAAAACCTCTGCATTTATTTTAAGACAGGGAAAACCAAAAGGAGTTATTTCTCCTAGTTGTTTTTTAATATAAGCAATAGAGGAGCAGTGCTATGTAACCTTGAGGACAGATCAGAAATTCTCCTTTCCTTCTGTGGACACCTCCCTGCAGTGTCATGGGGAAGGATTATTCAGTGAGCAACTGCAAATGAAAATAAGAGAGGAATTTGGAGCCTGTTAGCATTCATGCTGAAAAATTGAGATTAATTAGGTAGATGATTCAGTATGAAGTGTTTGCTTAGATCCTTGTAATGGGACAAAATTTCCTGCTGATGTCGTTTCATTGACCTCAGGGAAGGTGAGTCACTGCAACAGAGAACTTGGCCTGTTAATTTCTTTATTATATAGTATTGGCTTCGATTGAGCACCCATTTTTTCCCCATTAATCCCAAATTAAATGCCTGGCAATAATGATTATGTGGCAGTGGATGACTTGCCAAGTTCAAAAGTGTGTGCAGCACCAGCTGTCCTAGTGCTGAGCTGACCCCTTGTGTCTCAGACGTATGCAGCTTTCAGAATTGCTGCCGTCTCTGCAGAGAAGAATCTGCTGCTAAACCTGAAGAATTAATTTCTCCACACCTGCAGCAACTCCAAGGTCCCCAGAATGTTTAATTGTTAATAGCATGGTATCCTGCAGCTGGTGTTTCCTTGCTGTGAGAGAGCTCCTCTCCTCCTCATGCTGCTGAAGCAGTTGAGTAAGGTTTGCAGTGCTGTCTGGTATGTGCTGGGAACTTGCCCCTGTGCCTGCAAGGGAAAGCCAGAGCTTTGTACGTACGCTGAGTGTGGTAGCACCCATTCTGGATGTCTTTGGTTTTGCATAAGCAGGATCTTTAATGCTATTTTATGTAGCTTTCTATTTATGAATTATGTAGTTCTACATTTCACACACTCTGGTTACAGCATGTGAATTTTAATCAGCCCTTTCTAACTGCTGCTACAGGTTTTGGTGCTGCATCGAATACCTCCAGCTCCTTCTTCTGCAAGTAGCATTGGTCTTCACCTAAATCTGGGACACACATTTTCCCCTCTGCGTTTCACTCAAATAATATTTAATGATACTTGCTAAGAGAACATGGTGCTGAGCTAAAAGATTTTTGGTTTTGAAGTGGCCTTTTGTTAATAGTTCTTCCTTTGGCTTCCTGGGGTAATAGCCTTAAGCATCTCTTTTATGTATCTGTATGCCTACATACAGCCTTGTATATTTACTTTTGAGTAATCAATTCCAAACATAAGCTGTGTCTTTGGAGTGTTGTTAATAGGTACTAAGGGGAGTGATTCAGAAATTGTTGAGGTTAGATGGAGTGTTTTAGTTGATCTCTGTGAACTTTGAAAAAGATTGATAGAAGTGGACCAAGCTAAGTAACTCCCTGTCCACACTCCTGTCAGTCTGAATGCTAATTCTCTTTTAATATGGTTTAACCCTGTTAAGATTTCTAGGAGGAATTACTGTGATGGCTCTTACAGCTTGGGAGAAAAATTTCAGAGTTTGTAGCTAAGTATTTACTCTGGGAAACCTGCTACTTCAAAGCTTTCTGTGTGACTCTTCCATGATGCCATGAAACTGTCTGGAGTTGATACTTAGCTTGAGTTTCAAACTTTCATTCAGAGCTTAGTAAAAGTAGCCCTAGAGACTGAAAATAGGCATTTTCTTCATTTTGTATGTACCTTTTCTCTTCTGTTGTTGTACACAAATTGTGTAAAAAATGCAATCTGAAGAGGGATTTGAGTGCATTATTGAACCCCACAGGGTTTAACTCTGAGAATATTGAGGAGTTTAAATTTTGAAGATCAGTGAGAAGCAACGCAATCACTAGCTAGGCATGCACACTTACTCCTGCATGAGTTGAGTCTTCAAATCAGTTTATCAAACAATTTACTGAAATACAGAAATATAAAGTGTTGGTAGCACCTTCGTGGTGCTGAGCCTGTTCTTCAAGACCTGCTTGTTCCTGCCGGTGATTGAGTAAACGTGAGGAATCATATTTTGTTTCAGGTTGAAAGGAAGAATTGTCAGATGAGTATACAAACACAGCTTTGTGTGTTCTTTGTGTTTTCTTCTCCACCTTTGTGTTGATGCAAGCAAATAAAAAGTAAATTCCAGTATTTACCTCTGTTGCCTTCCATTGCTGGTCCTGTCTCAGAGAGTGCAGGCAGTGTTGTTTAATTAGGATAAGGAAGGACTTCTAGACTGCCCCTGTGATAGTTACTAAAATTTTCTAAGCTCTTTCCTCTAAAGTGCTTAGAAGCCTAGTTCCTGACATTCAAGTTAAATATGATGGAATTAATTTTGTAGATGGCCTCATCATAAAAAGCGAGATAACATCATCTCTATGAGGAGTATTCCAGTTAGTGTGTTAATTTTAATTACATGGAAAAAAGATCTGTTTTACCCTGATAAGTTAGTGCTTGTCATTGCTTTAGATTTTCTTGGATGTTCTCCAGAGCAGGTAGAAGGTTAGCTAATTTTAACATATGAATAGAGAAGAGAATATTATTAATACTATCCCCCAAACAAGACTATTTAACGTTGCTTGGAAGAGAAAATTTATAGGCTGCAAGAAAATGATACTATTAACACCCAGACTTTACGTGGGTCTTTGAATACAAAATGGTAGCTACTTTCTCTAGTATTCCCATAGCAACAAGAAAATAGTAACACAAATGTAAAGTGAATAACAGTGACATTCCTCCTATCTTCTACTGTGGATAGACTTTCTCTCTGCTCCCAAGTATCTTCTGTTCAAAGGCTCTCTTGCTCAGAGCTACTCTTTCTGATGTGTGTATGCAGCCTCACTAACTGAACAAACTGTTGTTTCCAGACCTGGGAGGATCTCAGTCAATGTAGTGTGAGTAGTTGCAGGCTGAGGATGGATGAGTCTTCCCCTGCCACCATGGGCATGAGGCAGTTTCTTTTCCTGGCAACAGCTGTGCTTCAGTAAGCTGTGAAGAGTGGAAAACAGGAAAAGTTTACTCCCATACGTTGTTTAAAATTGTCTTGCACCTTGAAGTATATTATGCTCACTTGAGGAAGGAATGCATTCCCAGTATCATGATCCTTATGAGTCCTTTCCAAGTGGAGATATTCTGTGATCTGATGGAGGCCTTGTTAGCTTTATTCAGAGGTGCATTGCCAAAACAGGTGCTGTTAGTGTGCACCTTTTTGGTTTTTCATTTGTGTTTGCAGTAAATTCATGTTCATTACTATTTAAGTGTATATTCTTGGCAATGTGGGTTGTTTTTATAGTAGAGAGACATTGAAATCTTTGATATTTACAATACCTAGCTGAAAAGAGAAGCTTCACTTCTGAAATTCCAATATATAAAAATTTATTTTTCTCCAGTGTGGACCACAAGGACATTTAAAAGTTCAATGTGAGATAGAGATATTTTGTCATGGAATTACTGACATCAGTAAAATGAGAATGTTTTGTTGCAATTTCTGTTGTATTGTGATTTATGACTGTATAAAAAGTGAAGTGGTTTTGACCACCTGATAAAATGTAAATGAAGTGTTCTTGACACTCTCAAAATCAGAGTGCAGGGAATTTCTCTTCTGAAAGACTAAGAAAAGAGTTTCATTTGGACAGATCAGAATCTTAATTAAAATAATTTAAAAATGCAATTGGAACCTGTGCCTGCATAATCTGTCTGGCTTTTTTACTCAGGCTGAACCCTTGACATTGATGATATCACATCCTTTTATGTTCCACAGATGGATAATGCGTTGTGTCAATTTTGCAACCTTCTGATAGTGTTGAATGTATCCTTGATCTTACCTTATGAAAGAGACTGAATGGTAGGCCTCCATTTATCTTTGCTATACCTTTTATCATATTGTCTTCTTTATTTTTATGTCATCTCTACCTTTGCTTTTGCTTCTCTGATCTAAGAAGTCCTAATACTTTCAGTCTCTACTGATATGGAAGAATCAGCATGACTTTAATCACTTTTATTGCCCCTCTTTGAAACTTTTATAATTCTCCTACATCATTTTGGAAGTGGTGTGACCCAAATTAAATAGGACACCTCATCCTTTGTTATGTGTTCTCCTCCCCTTTGAAGTACATTTTGGACTTAGTATTTCTTCTTTCTTGGGTTGCAAGAAAAAGATGCATTCAGCTGGGCAGAGACAATATCTGTTTTGAACGGGAAGATTTGTTTTTCCTTGCAAAGACTTTGGCCATGTCACTTGAAATCAAGTGGAAGACAGTGCCAGTAGCTTGCAAGTATTGTACCAAATGTGAAAGTACAAGTTCCTTTTGAATAATGTATTATTTATCATGCATTAAGCTATTAATAGAGTGAAGAGTCTAAGATTGCCTAAGATGGAAGTCAGGAGTTTGGTTGGAAGGGAAAATGCTGTTGTTAAGTGAAACTTTTAAAATGTGTTTTCTTTGACCCACATTTTTGAGGATTCTGTTGTTGTTTGGAAATGGATGTCAGTTATTTTGGGGAGGGAAAGAAGACTGTTCATAATTTCTCTTCTCTTCCCTATTTCATTTTAGAGCCTAAATGTCTTTACTGGCCACAGCAAGTGCATGCAAAAGGACTGGCAAAAGTACTGTTCGGGCTTCTTAAGGAACAAAAGAATAAGTCAGAGTTAGAATTCTCTTGTTTCTTCTGTGTTTTGTGGTTGGAACTAGCTAGGATTGGCCACTGACATGGCTTTTTCTTTTTCTAAAGCAAGAACCTCCACCACTTGACTGAGTGCCCTGCAGAATGAAAACCTTGAAGAGCTGGACAGTAAATGCCTTGCGAGATCAATCTTGCAAAATGTACCTGAGTTTTCTGTGTTTCTGGTTAATTTGCTTGGGCTTAATATTGAAGTGTGTTCTTTAGAGGTTCTCAGGAGACTTTTTTTGAATGCTGCTTGGCTCTACTAGTTGTGGAGGTTTGTCATATCATTGAAAATAATGAAGAAAAGTGTAGATACTTAGAAAGAACTAAAAAAGTTGAAGTAAACTCTTGCTAACACCAACAGTAAGTCTTCCAGCCTAGAACAATGACTTGTTCAGCAGGAAGGCTTTGTCAAAATGAGGATGAGGAGGAGATGAGGATCTAGCCAAACTTAAGAAACTGACCTCTGAGGAGTATCACAAAGCTCTTTGCTTACCCTGTGATTTATTTAGTCAAGTTTGAGAATGCTACAAAGCTGCTTTAATTTTCCTGTGTTGTGATGATAAGGACAAATGATAAACTACAGAAAATACGTATCCTCCCCGCCTCATCCATTTGATTTGGGTGCACTTGTTTCTAAATGGAAAAAAAAGTAGAGATTTCATCTTTAGACAGAGAATTTATCTATTTTTCATTAAGAGCTTTTAAGTGTGAAGAATTCGTTTTGTGTCATTCGCTTTGCTTGGTTCTTAAATTGCCAGTAACTGGATCCAGCAGCATGTCTGATGCAGTCAGTGCAGAGTGTCCAACAGCACCATTGGACATGTTAACTGAGGAACTAGTCTGCACCATTGACTAACCTAATTCTGGGAGCTTTAACTGGTTTGAAAGGACAGGAATGGAACTGTGAAACCTGTCTTGACACTTGGTCATTTCTTTTTGATGCTAATGGGGTTAACATCCTCCTCTGCCATCATGAATTAGAAATATTCATCAGTTGACTTTTAGCCCACAGGGCTATTAAATGGAATGATCAAATACAAATGAAGCTCCTATGAAGTCTCTAGAAGTTTTTCTCCTAGTAAAACAGTGGCAAAAATGTATAAATAAAAATGCAGATCACTAGAAGGTAGCAAAACCAGGAACAGGTTCATATCTTACATGCAATGAAAAAAAAAGTGAAATAAAATACTAGCTTGTACTTGACCAAGAACTTAAGATGCTTAACTCTGCTCTTGAGTGGTGCTTTCCAGATGCCTCTTAAATTGTCTGTATTAAATAATTCAGTCTGTCTTGCACAGGAATGATTTGTGTTCTTTTTTTCTTAAGGAAGGTGTATGTGTGTTTGAGAGAGTTTATTAACATGTCATGTTGTAGAACCTCATCCTATTACCACCATTCCCCATAGAAAACAAGCTCAGGCATGCGGTGCTCACATCACTGCAGGGCTTCTTCCAGCACAACGGTGGCTTCCATTCTCGGTGGCCTGTAGGTAATCTTTCTCCTGTACTGCCTCTAGGGCACTTTTCAACATTTTAAGCTTAATGTTGCAATTTGGTAAATGCTAATTACCGCAATGATGATTGCTCTTGTGTGCTGATTAGGATGTCTCTTTATCCCTAACCAAAGTAAGATTACATATCATTGTCAGAGTGGTTAAACCCAGTGAACTTGTCTGATCATTCCAACGTGTCACTTCATACTGTACAACATTTTAGTATGCCAAAGTTGATGTAGATGACTGTAGAAACATGATGAGTAGGGCTGTATGAATATTTCATAATGAAGCATGAAATAGGATGGAATTCTCCCAGAATCTGATCTTGCAGACACTGATTTAATGGAACTATATCCCTCAGTAAAAGAAAATTGAAGCCAGTAATAAGCACTGAAGCCAACTCAAAATTTGTTGTCAAAACTGTTTTTGAATTACTTAAGAAAAGGAAAAAAAGTGGTGTGGACTATGTATGTGTGTGTATGTGTATATTCAAAAATAGTCATCTTTCCAAGGCAGAAACTTCCCTCTGTGTTTTGGCTTTTATGATTTAAAGGATTCTTCTGTTCTTCGCAACAGTTTTCACAGGAGGGGAAAAAAACTCAGTAATTGATAAGCACCAAAACAAGTAGGTCCTGCAGTCCTAACCTACTAAACAATCAGTGGGGGGGTATGGTCAGATAACATGTGCCTGAAACAGTGGGGTTGAAGGTCCATCTCTGGATTTTAAAGGTGAAGGAGGAAGTCTGAAGATCACTCAGAGGCTTTAGAAGGGCTAAGGAAACTTCAGAGCATTGAGCAGAGAGAGGAGATAAATTTAGGTGTGAGCTGAGAAAGCCCTATGAAATAAGGGATAGTATAGCATAGGTACTGAGTAGTGTTGCTTGAGTTCTGCAGATCTGGGAATAAGGGAAGACTCTGTGGGCTGCATGTCAGCAACGGTAATTGTGGCTGAAGAGAAGGTAGAGTTAATGGAGCAGTCTGAAAAATGTGGAGCTCTCTACGCTCTGGAGTCTCATGCACACTGCCAGTTACCAAGTTCAAAAAAAGATGCCTTAAAACTTGTAAGGCAGAGAAGAGTTACTGGATAATCTGGGCAGTGGGAAACCTTATGATTGAGATGAGACAGAAGAGTTGTCTTTGCAGCAAAATAAAGCCTATAAGATTTAATTGCCTTTGATAGTACTTATGGAAGTTAATGTCTGGGAGTGAAAAAAATACCTGTTTTGGGAAAAAGAGCAGGGCTGCTGTAAGAATAACATGCTGTAACTTGGTTATGCAAAAACTAAAAGAAAATTTGTAATTACTAAAATGGGAAGTTCTAGAGGAGCTTTCTTCCAGAAGTGGTGAAAGTAGAAAGCAACTAGTTGTAAGGCTGAGCAGGTTGAGGGTGGTGATTCTCCCCTTCTACTCCCCTATCGTGAGATCCCACCTGGAGTACTGCATCCAGTTCTGGAGCCCCCATTACAAGAAAGATATGGATGTGCTGGAACGTGTCCAGAGAAGGGCCATGAGGATCATCAGAGGGCTGGAGCACCTCTCCTATGAGGACAGGCTGAGAGAGTTGGGATTATGCAGTCTGGAGAAGAGAAGGCTCTGAGGAGACCTTATTGTGGCATTGTGATTTTTATCTAAGTCCTTATCTCAACACTCTCCTACCTGAGCAGCCCTACCTGGCTCCCAAGTGTCCTGCCTTGCAGAGTGGTACTGACTTTCAGTGCAGGCATCTCCAAGTCCCTGTGGAGAGGCTGAGAGGTAATAGCATGAGGACTGGAGTGTATTTTCATTTCACCTTCCTTTCCATGTCCTTCATATCCTGGCTGAAATATGACCTCTGATATTTATACAATAAGCAGGACAATGTTCTATTTATTTTTTCCTGCTTATATATCAGTCCTGCTAATAAATAGTGCTTTCTTGTCAGGGATTTTATTTATATCTACAAACTGCTCAGTCTGTATTTTAAAAAATGACAAAAATCTTGTTGTCTTGTTTTTGCTGACCTTCCTCCTAAAACGGATGTGACTGATGACATAGTAGGTAATAAGGAGAGATTGTATATTAATATTTAACAGAGATAGATAGGTTTATTACTATAACATGTAAAATACTCTCACAGCTGTCAGCTGTAATTACTGCCTCTGTCTAAAAGGTACATACACATTTGTGTATTTATGGGGTTAAGTTTAGAAAGTCAAGATGATCAGAGTTAAGCACTTAAATGGCCTGTGTTTGTTAGTATTAACTATTATGACTGTAGGGCTTTAAAAAACAGAGCATCTTTCAGTGCCTAAGGAATTCAGGTTTTAACCCTTATTAATCCGTCTTGTTTCATCAAGCGAATGGATCTTCCTGCAGCTTTAAAGTTGGTGCTGATCTCAGAGATGCAACAAGTTTTACTCCTAAAGAGCAGAGCTGTCTCCAGATCAGCTGAACATTGCCATAGCAAAGCCCACAGTCAGGAGAGCCTGTGTTCACCCTGGTCTGTGTCTCTGTGGGTTGGTCTTCAACCGGGGTTTCCATGCCTCTCAGCATTGAATCTTCCTTGTGCCTGGTTTTCAGGTTCTGGACTTCAAACTCCAGCTATGTAGGTGGTTTGACACAACTTTGGGTAATGCTGCTGTATTACTTGCCAGATTCAGAATATTTGGATCCCCAAAGCCAAAGGGAACTTGTGAAGTGTCTGAAACAGAAAAGGCCTAAAAATTCACAAAAGGAATAGATGGTAGTTTTTCTAGTGGCTGATAAAGTTGGTTTTATTTATTTTTGTTTGATGTTCAAGTGACAGATTTTATCAGCCTAGAGGTTCTCTCTGAGTATTTCCATTCCAACAGGCAAATACTAAAAGCAAAGCTTCCCAAGCTTTCTGTCACTTCTGCTTTCCGTCAACATATACACAGTCCAAAATTGTATCCCATTATTAAATGAGTGAGAACAGTGTGCTGGAAGCATGCTTATCCTCACCCTGAGGGCAGATAGCTTATGAAAAGGTATGTATCTTCACATAACAATGGTGGTTTGGTTGGTTGTTTTTCTTTCCCTGGAAATCCCACTGCAGTGTTATGAAGTTAATTTAGCTGCTCTTGCTTATAATACTTGCTTCACAGGTATGTATGGTAAAGCTAAAGAAATGGATTTTGTGCTTTTTAAAGATCAATTCATTCTTAAAATAGGAATTGTATTTAAGAGGCTGAGAAGTTTCCTTTTTTCTTCTCAGTGATCAAAGGAATTTCTCAGATCGAATTCAGAGCTGGTACCGGGTTAGGTTTTCAGTGCCATCAGGTCATGTTGTCCACTGCCTGGCTGCTGTATACAGTAGGGTGATGAGGACTATTGCTACTTCAGCATCCTTTCTTCTGTTTTTTACTTAAAGACAGGAAAGTTTTAATATATCTTGACTGACAGCATTTATTACAGCAAGCATATTCCCTGGACTGTGTGACTATGGCAGGCTGTACTCGAGTCAGCCTTGCGCAGAGCTCAGATGTGCAGCTGTTGAGATGCTCTCACTCAAACAAATATTTGTGGATGGTTTTTTGGGGGGAGGGAATAAAAAAGCCTCCAGAAGTGGGAATGACTTGGGCATCTGTTCCCTGGTTCCTACAGGTTCATAGTCCCTGAGTTTCACATTTGACTAAGTCCCAAAAGCAAGCTCAGTGAAATTTTGTCTTTTTAAAATTCCCTAATCCCTTATCTTAGCCCTTGTCATTTGGAATGCAGCCCAGATCTGCTACAGTGGTAGTATACCTTGAATTTCTCCTAGTTTTAAATAGTCTTAGGAAATCTTTATTTTCTTTGCCTAGTGATAGAACATATGTTAGAAATGTGAAAAAGCAGACCTCATGAATGCTCTCTGGGTAAAGAACTGATCCGGAAGGATATGAACTTTTGGAGGTGATCAGTTTAAGGGTCAAACTCTGCTGATATTTTGTATATACAAATATAATATACGTGTATGTTGCCAATATCTCTCTTAAGACATTGAAACTTCCCAAATATAGAGGAAAATCTGTGTCTTCATATGAGTTGCATCTCATCTCAGGTGAATTGGTATATTCCAGAATAGCTGAAATCACAATGTCTCTCCAGTCCCTGTTAAATTATTAGAGGAGAAAAATCCCAGCCTTCACACACTCATCACTTCCTGGGCTCCAAGGCAGATCCACAGCCAATGTTCCGGTGGCAGGGCTGGGTAGTGCTTGGGGCTGTGGGGCACCAGGTGCCAGCCCTATGGGCTGTGCCTTTGGCAGCTTCCCCTCCTGGAGATCAGAGCTGCAGTGGCTGTGTAATTGCTTCCTGTATGCATGAATGTAGTAATTATGCAGTTATGACCCTTGTGTGACTGCATTGTCTGCATGGTATATGGAAATGATACAATGGTTATAAAATCATGATATAATATAGAAGTGTGCATGTGAAATTGAGTGCCTTTCCTGTGCTCTGGATAGGTACCTGCACTCTTTAAAAGGACTGGCTCTTGCTGGAAGGTTGCTGAAGTTTGTTTATTTTTATCTGCTACCCTTTGCTGTGAAAAAATTAAGCCATTTCCTCAATTCAAGCTTTAATGGTTTCCTCTAACTACTGACCATCTGTTGTAGTGTGGAGAGATTTCCTACAGGGATGGCTGCCATCGCTGTCATATCAACTCAGTGTTTTCCTGTCATCTTTCTGTTACAATAAACAGTTTCTGAATTGAGAGCTGTCACATACATGCTTAGGTAGCAACTGGGAAGATCCAGTAATGGGCTAAAGTTGAATTCTTTCACTTGGTCACTGCATCTGAAGAAGGTAGGAACAGATAAAAGATTTTCTTTGTTCCTCTAAAATGAGCTGTAGGATTTAAGGGCTGTAATTTATCAACATTAATGTATAGCGAGATTCCTTACTGCAAGAAGTCAGAGAGAATGGCTGTAATGCTCAGTCCTCCCAGATGTGGTCATGCCTAATTTTGCACGTATGGAATTTAATTTATTTCAGTAGAACATCACTTCTGCAAAAAACTCAGTCTTTCTACAGAAAAAGCTTTCAAGATGTATTTTATACAAAAGATAGTAATTACTCAGCATTTGCCCATTACCTTAATTAAGATTTTCTGATAGTTTTACTAAAACCAAGCTGCTGGTGTTTGGAGCCCAGTGACTGACTGGAGACTTCCAAAAGTGAGTCCAGAAAGGGAAAAATACAGTCTGGGCTGAAAAGTCTTGAGCCTTTACCAGTGGCAGCAGTCCCACACTGGAGAGTCTCTTCTAGCTATAGGACATATGCCCATCCATCTTCTTTCCTCCCTATAGTGTAACATACAAGGTTAAGTTATTAGGCGAGAAATAGGGAACAAACTGGAGAAACAGTGTTGTGTCAATACGTAGTTCTGTGCTGCTCCAGTACCTTGAATATCTTGTGTGGTTTTGGTGCATTTTTATCAGAAAGAATAAACTAGACTAGACTAAGGAAAACTAATGGAAGGACCACGAGCAAAGCTGGGGCAGGGGTGGGCTTTCCAGGAGGAGCACAGAGACATTGCCCAGGCAGGCAGAGAGGGAATTAGAAGAGCCAGAGCTTGGCTCTAATTGAAGAGATGGGTTTCTTACCATTTTGTGTATACAGCTGTCAGGGCCCCCTGCCTCATTCCCAGCTGCTGTGCTGCAAGGACACTACTTGACAGTGTTTTGGCTCTTCACAGGAAATCAAACTGCCCTCTTTTTATTTCCCTCCCTGCACCAGTTTCTCCTCAGAGGCTTCTTTCCTACCCAAACCCCATCTTCCTTCAGTGCTGTGCACTTCCAAGATATCCCTCTTTACCATACCCCATGATTTTGTCAGGCTGCTCTGGGATATCTAACTTCAGAGCAGCACTCCTCACCAGCTCCGTGCTGCCCTGTGCGCTGCTGGGATTCTGTGAAAACCCACCCAGAGAACACAAAAAAGCTGTGCAGGGCTACACACCATGCATCTGCCATCAGCCTGTCAATGACAAGAGCAGATCTTTATTGTCAGATGGCATGGGTTGGCTCAGAAGTCTTCACTAGCCACTCTCAGACAGAGTTTTGCTGCGCCATTGGGGATGAATCAGACCCTAAGTGGGCAATTTGGCATTTTGTGGATGGTCAAACATACTTTGGAGAAGAAAATGCTTGTGGAAAGGCACGTTTTACCCAAGTTTTATAATTGAGTTATTACGGAAGTGGGTAAAAAATGGGGTTTAGAATAGAAGTGCTGACACCAGAACAGCATGAACACAGCTGTTATAATATAGTAAATTTGTAAGAAATTGTATAGCTAACAAAGTAGGTCAACAGCTTCAGAGGAAAACTGTTTCAGATGGCATGCTACTCTATCTTAGGAGATCTTGATGTATTTTCAATATGAGAACAAAGATGTTTTCCCTTCTGTGCTCATTTCTGTCATCTTTGTTTTAAAAAATATTCATGCTGGGAAGTGGGGCTGACCTCCAAATGTGAGCAAATACAAATCCAGCATGTACAGGTACAGCACAGTGGAGCATAGGTCAGAGAACACAATGATGACTTTATTGTGCCAGATCACACCTCACACTTGCCCAGTATCCTGTCTGTGACAGTGGCCAGTAATGGATTGACATGAACAAGGGTGAGAAGGCAGATGGCATGTGTGCCAGTTTTTCCAGAGTGTTCTTCTGGACACAAGCAACTCATGAATGAGAAGCTTCCTGAATTAGAAGGGTTGCTTTTGTATGTAACAGTCCTTACAGCACCTCTTCCATGAAGTTGTCCACTCTCTTTTTGAATTTTCTTAGACTTTCACTCTTGTAGAAAGCAATCCCAGAGCTTAGGAAGGAACATGAGGCTTTGGCTTTTCTAATTCCCTTCCTGCCTGCCTGGGTGATGCCTCTGTGCTCCTCCTGGACAGCCTGTCTCTGCCCCAGTCTTGTTGGCTTTTGCTTTCCAGATCAGGTTGGAGTTCTCTGTTCAACCAAACTGGCTTCTGGGCTTTGGGATGGGCTGTGCTTGTGCTCCATGGGGGTAATCCATGAAGATCAGCTAGCATTTGTGCTCCTATTTGCCCTTTGGAGCAGTGCCTGATGAGATCCTGCCTACCAGTTCTCTGAGAGGTTCTTAATGTTATCAGTGTTACATGTCATTTAGGCCTCTAACGTTCTAGTAGTTTGGGCTTCACTCACATAGTTTCCTTTATTGTTGCTTCCTAAATATGCCTTTGCCTTTCTTGTGTTTCCATAAATTCCAGAAATTATTTTTTCTCTGTTTTTCTCTCATTCTTGGAAGGATTTACATTGCTGTCAGTGAGCTACATTATATTTTCATTAGCTCATAATGAAGTTGAAGATTTGAACATCCTGCTCAGATCCATTTACTGCATCTCTGGTCCCATCAAGGTCCACCTCAAGCGATAGTATTTTATTACAGACCACATTGATTGTCTTTTCTATACTGTGACTTGACTATGTTTCATGTAATTTGTGAACTATTTCCTCTCAAAACAAATTTATTTCTATTTTTTATAACTTCATACTTCAGGATTTCAAAATATTTACTTCTTGTATTGACTGTCCCTTGACTGCTTTTCTTTCTACACAGCTATTTTTTGGACAAACAGTAAGCACTGTAATTTTGTTTTGAGCTACCAAAATGCTATTCTCTGTTGATAATATTCCTCCTCTTTCTTGGATGACACCACAATCTGGGAGCTGAATATTTCAATGAAATATATCTGTTCTTTGAAGAACATAATACCAGTAATTTTTTCATTTGGTAGTAAACATGTGGGTTTTGCACAGAAATGGACCCGGACCTGACCTGTGATGCCAGTCCCAAAATCTGAATTCTTCCATGTTTGAGTAATTTGTTCTCATGCTGACTTGTGGTTAGTTTTTCATACTATTTTTTTCTCTGGGTTATATAATCCTTATCTAGGCAGCTGACACTGCAATCTCCATTGCAGTGGTACTTAGCAAGGAGTGGAAAAATTATTGGAATGATATGTTTTAACTTTTCAGAGTCACAGGGTGTTCAATTTGTGGTTCATGACTGCTGAGTAACCTTATTGATAACGAGAATGCTACTGAAATACTGACCCTCTTTTTAATAATACAGCAAAACTGTTCTATTATATGCAGCAGAGAATTGGAAAAGTGATTTACTGCTAGGTCTAGTACATAGGTACTATCTGTTATTCAGAGAAAACCAAATACCAAGAATTGAGGCTCTTCATTGCAGTGAAATTAATGTTGCATCATCAGCTGTGTTTCAACTTAATGTTGTTTGCTTTGATTTCACATTTGCAAAGAAGTTTGTTCACAGAGGATTTAATTTTATCTACATGATGTACAACAAGTAATGAAAGACCAATATTCAACAAATACAGTAGGTGCATTCATTCTTCAACATGAACAAGTATTTTGACCACATCTACATTTTAAAGGTTAGCAAACAGTGGCTGATAAAGCACTTAATACAAGTCTTAGCAAAGTGGCAGGTGGTTCAATAAACTGGGGCTCTTCTTACCCAGACCATCTGGGTCAGGGGCTAGGAGTAAAGTGGAATATTACTTTTGAACTAAATGCTGGTTTGCAGCGTGAAAGCCTTGAGCTCAGCTTTAATCATCCATCACTATGTACTGCTTGGCTGGAAAGCAGTTTGCGTGTCTGAACAAGGATATGCAAAAAGTAACCAAGGACAAAAAGATGGTTGTTTTTGAGGAATAACCATTGAGATTATTGCAGAGTGAAAACAGTAATGTGACAAAACTCTATGCAAAAAAGTGGACAGTAAAGTGTCGATGTGTTATTGGTGTGGAGTTTCCAGTGTCTGCTGGGGAGTGGATGTATTTGCTGGGTGAGATGTTACATGGAGTGCTGTCTGCACTCTTTCCAAGAGAAAGTTATGCCATATTTTGAAAGGAAAAAAAAAAAAGCCTTCTAACAGGCAAAAAGTGAAATTGTGGTTTCAGCACCTCAGAAATGCTGGTGATCTCCCTTCTGGTTAGCTGCAACTGAATTTTAAGGGTGTTTTCTGCACTGGCTAGAAAGATAGCTGAAAACCTGAATGAACATTCACTGCAAACATAAACCTATGTGGTCCTGCTGGGTTGGGAAGAGAGTAGATAGTGCTGTGAAGAAATAGGGGCAGGGTGGCTCTGTATGGTCCACTAAACCTGTGTTCTTCTTTACTCAAAGGACCACAGAAGAAATGGTTGAGAGTTTCTAGAATTATTTCTTTTTTAATTTGTCTTACTCTGTATTTGGAACCACTTAGGCCAAAGCTGGTGATGTGGGGTAAGGCAAGAGGATGTTAACCCATCTGTCACTTAAAAGTAGAGATACTGAATGCACAGATGTTTTAAATCACATTTCTGCATGTTATCTAATTTTTATGGTTAGTCGTTACTGTAACTAACTCGACGGAAAGGAAAGAGAAAATTGGTATGGCTGCTAAAATCAATGAGCCATTAAATAGGTGACAATAATCTTGATATAAACTTAGAATATTTCATTGGCATGCAAAATAGCCCTAGAGAGCATTACCATTTCATTCTGTTCTCTAAATACCTTGCCTAAATACCTTGCCCATGAAGTTCAAGGCAAGCCAGCTCTCTGCTGGGATCACCACAAGCCTTCTCCAGCAGTATATGGGTTTTGTTTTGTCTCTCTTGCATTTGGCATGTGTCTGTTTGCTGTCGTGCTTTCCCATCTCTGGTTCAGCATGAAGAGCAGGGACTGCAGAGCTGGCAGTGATGCTCTGCCAATTTATACCCACTCAGGGTTGAACCCTTTTTTTTTTTACTGAGCAAGACTGATTGTTACATACACTGCATTTTGGAGTGTGCCTTCCATTGTCTTACATCGTGCAGATAATGGGATCCTTATTTCTGTCTGAGAGAGTGGTCTTTGTGGCTTGGCTGTGAGCAAGCAACATCTTGGGTTTGGTTTTCCAGTTGGTTTGCTTTGTTTTTCCCAGTCAATGTTGTTCTATTGTCCAAAGTGCCACTCGTAAGAGTATTGTTTATTTTTTAGAGTCATTGTGTTCAGCCATGGGCTGGGAACTGCTCAGAGGAGCCACTGTTCTTTCTCTCCCCATCTTGGGAAGGGTGCTGGAGAGCAGCAGTGCCCACAGCAGGTGCTCAGCATCCCTGCCAGCACTGAGCACCCAGATCCTGTACCCTTTCCTGGGTTGCATGTGGTTGTACTCAGCTGGGTGCCTTCCCAAAAGGTGGAGAGCCCAAGTGAGGCTTCCACTGTTGTCACCTTTCCCTCAGTTTGAGGGGTCCAGAAATGCAGCTTCTTATAGCTCTGAGTTTTGACCAGCTGTATGGGTGCAGCTGTTATCTCTCTCTTCCCTTCCCTGTACTCGGACCCAATCTTAGCTGCTGTTGAAAGTCTTCTGTTGTTGCACGAGTCAGGAGATTGCCTACCCGTTGGGAACCTTTCAGGCTCTTCACCAGACATCTTACCATTATTTTTCCTTTTATGTTGTAGAACTTTTCTTCACAATGTGTTTGATGTTTTGGGAAAAACATCCAGAGAAAGTAAAATAAGACAAGGTGTTGAGATGGCAAACAGAGGCAGAGAAGTATGGCATGGCTTGTCTAGCCAGAGGTGGATCTCGTGAAGGTGGATCTCGTGGTACTTGAATCACTGTTACCTGTTGGCCTGGGCAAGCAGAATTTTGCATTGTGTTTGAGAGCAAGTGCTGTCTGAGATTGTCTTCTGTTCTTGATTTTTGAATTGTTGTTCCTGTTTTACTCCCAGTTTACAAACTGTTTTTATTTTAGTTGTGCTTTTCATGTTACTGATAGTATTGTGAATATATCGTATGGTGCCAAATTGTCTAGGAGTGAGACAAGACAACGTAAACAGGACTCACAACTGAAATCATATACAACTGAGATTGATCTTTTTCCCCCTCAGAAAATAATATTTTAAACTTCTTAAAAATGTTTACATGAAGATAGATAAAAGTACTTTATGGAAAAAACAAATCACATAAACAAATCATTATATTTCATTCTCTTATGATGGTAAATTTTCAAAGCCTTTTCCCATTGGCCTTACAGCATTTTCTCATGTGCTTTTTGTGTTCTGTTGTTGAAAATCTACCCTGGGAACCCAGCACCCCTTTATTAAGTTGCCAAATGATTTTAGCAATCTTGTTTTCCACATCTGGTTCTTTAAACCTCTTTGAAAAGCAGCCAGGCCTGTGAGAAGTCACGAATTGCAAATGTGTGTGTGTCTGTTACCTCTTAAACCTAGCACTGCTGCTCTGGTGCAGTGCAAACAACGACCCCTCTGAGTTATTCTGGCAGCAGCCTGACACTGGTGGATGACTGTAGGGTACTGTGCCCTGCGACCAGATGTGGCCCAGGTAGGAAAATTCACTGTGAAGGGCATCTCTGGTTATGTGCCAGTATGCTGGAGTAGCCTTATAAATTCATTGCTTTTAGCATCTATTTCTCTTGCTACTTCTATTCTCTCCCTGGTCTTCTCTAGGAACCTTTTAACTGCTTTTTCTTCTCATGCTTGGTTTGCAAATGTTAAATGTTTACAGTGCCAACTCAACAATATTTTCAAGTATGACTCCTTCATGTCCAACAAACCCATTTTCTCTCTCTGTTGTGAGAAAACAAGGTGATGCCTGTTCAGCCCCTGTAACACACACGGCAGGAGAAGACATGTATAGCCACAAGCTCTCTCTGCCACCAAGAAGAGGAGCAAAGTAACAAGATGTAGAACCTGAAAAACCCCAACTTCAGTTGAAGTGGCATACTGACCACATCCTGCTGCCCACCCAGGGCCCTGTTCAGAGCTCAGCCAAGTGCAAGCCTCCCTCCTTGCAGAGCTGAGTGTTGTGTCTTCCTGTATGTTAGGATAAAGAAATTGCTTCTCTACTTGCTGTGGTCTGTTGTGTAATATAAAGCTGTGCTGTGGCTGGTAGATGATTCATTAAGCTGTAACCATAAGAAGCAAAGCTCTTAAGGTCTGAAAGGAGCTTTGAACTATTTATTACTGTACAGAGGTTACTAGTACTGTACAATTAGTAGTAGCTTGTACATTAGCAATTAAGAAGTCAGGGAAGTGTAGACATGAACAATAGAGCATCTGTTTGACAGAAATAACTGTTAAGATCAGTACAAATTTAGGTGCTTCTTTACTACTTAAACCTCTCTAATGACTAACGTTCTTGTGGTAGAATTGCCTCTTTAGCTAATGAAAATTCTTTGGGAAACCCCCAGGAAGAACACTTGTGAAGCAAGTACTAGGCAAAAATTAAATATTGATTATTTTTAATGCATCAAATTAAACTTAATCATACTCTAGGAAATACATAATGTTTCCCAGAAATAATTGAAATCCCACTGCTGGTTTCTGTACAAGGTGATTTCATACTGAAATGAGTTGCAGTACAATAGAAGCTACTGCTAACTTATAATTTGTGACATTCAAAAGGTGTTAGCGTATCATTTAGATAATGAAAGCTTTATACCCATCTAGATTTGTAAGTACCAACTTGAGTGAAGGAAATGCTATTTCAGAACTATTACATTAAATTATATACAGTTGCAAGAGGGGCTAGATGACTGCATATTTAATTTACAAGCTTTTCATTTATTCTTAGCAATTTAGGAAACCATAGTTTTAAAAACTACTGATAGTAGTGTTAAAATCAAGTGCACATTCACAAGACTGACCAAAGTCTAAATGATCAAAGTAGTCTGTAAATAGGAATAATTTCCTAAAAACTTGTAATAACTATTTTTTCAGTATGGTTTAATTGTGTGTTCCTCCTACAAATCACCATTACTCTTCTCCTCTTCCTCATTTTGAGTGGAGCCATTTGATTTAGGAGCAGCAGCCAAATGTCTCACTGCATGTGAACAGAAGAGGGAGGAGTGAGGCAAACAGCAGCCTCTGGCTGTGGCAGTGCTGGCGAGAGGTGTGCCAGTCCAGTCTTTCATCGAAAGCTAAACTCTTGGTGCCATTCTGCTCCACCATCTGTTGAGAACTTTTTGCTTGTGAATCACCACAGAGCAGCTTCATGGTCTCAGTTACCCATCCTGCGCCAGGTGCTGCCCAGATGTTGCAGCAGGAGCACATCTGGCTCCTGGAACCCATGGCGGTGGGGCTGTGGGGCTCATGGCCACCAAGAAACCTTCACATGGGCACAAGTGTCTGGTGCTGCCATCTGACCCATGTCTCCCTATCCTGCCACATGGCCTGAGGCACAGGGTCTCACACACTCGGTAAATACAGGATTACTAGGGATGGTTGACACCCTTTTGATAGTTGTTCTCAGCATAATGGGGTAGTCTTACAGGTGGCTTTGGAAGAGATCTGTGAAAGATGATGCATTTCCATAGATTGTGTGGAAGTCTAAGCTTAGAAAGTATTAGGAGCTCAGAACCCAAAAAATTACCCTTTAAAATTGAAAACCACTGTTCTGTATTTAAAACTGCAAGCTCAGTTTTGTGTCTTAAAATGGGAAAAGCATGGTGACTTTTACAAGCAAGGTTAGAGGTCCTGCTTTAAAGCCACAGAGATTTGCTTTGCAGTATTACCCTGTATTACCCCCTTGTCTTGCAGTGACATGTCTCTGAGGCTGAAGGCAGGTTCTGGCAGTTTTCCTGCTTAGTGGCACCAGGACATGAGATGTTTTGCACAGCCGTTCAAACAGTATCGCCTCGCTGAATTTCATTCTTAGTCCTTGTTATGAAATGTCAGGCAAAGTGTTTTTCTTATCTCAGTTTTCCCTTTTGTAACTCGTTGACTGTTTTCTGTAACTGTTGGATGCTTAAATATCCTGGTGATAGATGCCTAAGGTAAACAAAACAAAGAGTACAGAAGTTACAGTCTGCAGGACTATTTGTAAAGTGCTAGGAGATTCTCACATGCAAGTGCAAAGCATTTGCAGCAGATTTTGTTTAATTGTAAGCAAGCTGTTTATGGCTGAGTGTATTTTTATAGAGTTGCTGCATCGTGTGGTTCTTGAAAATAGTTTCTGAAAGCAGGGCTGAGGTTTGTAGGGTGATAGAAAATTTTCAGCCTGAGGAAGGGTAGAGGCAAGTTTCAGCAGTGTTCCACCGCTCGACTCCTTAGGCTTTTGAGGTGTCTGGCCAATATTCAGGGTCCTGAAGTCATTGCAGACTAGTTCTGGGGAATGTTAAATGTTTTAGAAATTCCTACTGTAATTTAACAGGTTTTGTGCAGGTTGAATGTGAGTAGTGTTAGTGTGCATTCCAGCAGAGCTAAGAATTCGAAGTCACCCCCAAATCAAGAAACTTTGAAGAAATAGTGCAATAAATTTTCTTGCTGTTTTAGTACCAGAACTGGACACCATGCCTATACCTGCCCATATTTTGGTGCTGTCCATGTTTTCCAAAGCCAGTAAGAACTCAGCTTGCAGGTAGCATGACACTTCAGAACCTGCTTGAGCTGAAAATGGAATGAGAAAAGGAGCTGTGGATACCATACATGTCCATAATCCTCATGAATTGCCACTTAGAGCACTGTTATTTGTGTCATTATCTATGATTATCATTGGTGTGCTGTCAGCATCTTTTTAAATCATCTTCCCTTTTCAGGAGGGGTTTCCGTCTTTATGACAGCTAAAATTATTCTGAAACTTAGCACGAAAAAACCCCACAGGACTTAGTTTTAAGCCACTGATTTTTATTTTATTTGGGGGACCATAAGGTGGCCAAAAGATGGAGTCATTAAAGCAAACAGAGTGCAGAGAGATTTCAGGAAAGGATTTCCCTTTCCTGTAATTTCACGCTTCCAGGGCAAAAGGAGTGATTTGCAGGGATTTTACATGTTTCTTTTCATACTCAAAGTTAATACACTGCACTGTTCCACAATGGGTCATCAGTGCTCAGTGTTTCATGGAGAGAGGAAATGTTGGGAAACAAATGTGGAGAGACCAAGTCATTTGTCAAAGATGCTCAGTGGGTTTGATTGCTCCTGGTTTATAACCCAGGCCATGAACCTCTGTGTTGTCTTTTATGTCAGAGCTGCATAGATTCATCTGTGACTCCTGGGCTTGGTCCATCCCCTCCTCCTTCTCTTTTTTCCTCTACAGTTGCCAAAGACCTGGTGCTTGAAGCCAAAATCTGGCTGCTGATGCTGCTAGGGCAGTAGAAGAGAGAGCTGGAAGTGGTAACTATAGGTGGGAACAAAGAGCAAGGACATGTCTCATGAGCAGACCCACGCGTGGCTCATGCCCTCACAGCTATGGGGCTGAACTATCCTCTGCTCTGCAGAGGTGTTTGGGAAGCCTTATCGTCCTGATTTCTCTGTTTAGCCTGTGTTTTGGGTTTGGGGGTTTTTTTTTTTTGGTGGGTTTTTTGTTTGCTTTGGCTTGGGTTTTTTTCTTCTTTTTTGGAGGGGGGAATGAGTTGGGGAATAAAACTGGCTTCAAAACAAGACTCCTGCAGAGAACACTGGGTACATCCAGCCTGTCTGGACAGGGCACCACTGATAACTACTTTCAAATAATGGTATTCTACTTGCTTTTGAACCACCTCTATGGTTGATCATAAGAAGTTTTTGACCTCATGTCAAAAATCCACCTACTGAACTTCCAGCGGTCTCAGAGCAATGGGATGGAACAATGGGTGGGGAGGAAATTTGAAAAGGTCTTGAAAGGTTTTTGTGAAATGCATTGAAGCTGTTGAAACTGATCTCTAATAGTTGCACCCTTTAAAAGCTCCTGAAATCCATTCATGTTTACAAGATGAGACATGATTTTCAAAAGTCTCTTTTCTTCTCCCTCATTTTAGTTGCTGCATTAATGGCCTTGGTTCCTGCAGGGAGATGAGCATGGCTGAGGTCAATAATGTGTCTTAAATGTGAACTGTCAGGATAATAATCTGTGCTGAAATTCACCTTGACTCAGAGGCAGTGTGCAAAGCCCTCACTTGCCACTTATGCCTTCATTAGGGTAATACAGTGCAAAAAGCCTAAAGTGGGCTGGGGAGGCATCACTCTGCTAGGTTAGAGTCAGGTGGGAGACCTTTTTGGATAAACTACAAGATAATGTTGCTAAGAGAAATGATGAAGATCTCTGCAAATGGGTTATCTTAGAGTCTTATCACAGCTTTGGACTGGGTTTGCCAGGAGAGTAAAGGAAGAAATCTGTGTAAGCATAAGTTCATTTACTAAAACTTTGTAGAAAAGAGAATCATCCTTTCCAACATAAGCTTTTAAGCATTTTCCAATATTAACTAGAAATTCCTTATTTAACTTGCCGGTACAAATAGGCCACTGTGAAGTGGGTTCTGTAGGAAAATTACTGGAAGTAAAATATATACTATTTTAAAAATTAATTATAACTTTCATATGAGATTAAAAAACCTTCAATACTTTTAAATTTTTGGCTTCAGCTATTTGACAGACTCAGTTGAGCACATTTTTAAGCAAGTATTTAGCATGTTTGTCTGACTATCATCATCTGCAAATGAATAGTTGGAATCTGGTTTGTGGGAGCAGTGATTGATGAAATTTGCAGTGCCATTAGATGGTATAGAAAGCTTGCAAGAAGGTAGGATGTGGAACCTGTATTGCAAGAGGGAAGCAAGTTTTAATTAAAGGTGTGCACAAATCATGGACTTCAGGTTTCAATCTAACAACCTCCTCAGGGGTTTTGTAGTTTTTCATTAAAATTAAGTTTCAGTAAGGCAAAACTGATTCTACCAAGAAATCTGGTAGTCTTACCTGTAGCTCCTCAATCAAAATTCTCATTCGCTTTACTGTCACGAACATGCAGTCTGTGGTTCATAAACTAAAAAACTGTAAATATGATTTGCTTTATTGTCCTGCATCTAGTAAGTTTGACACTAGGAGTAACTGACTTGAGAAGGTGACTAGAGATCAATTATTTATCGTTCCCCACAATACAAAACCTAGAAGGCTGTGAATGAGAACTGAAGCAAGAGATTTAAAATAAATAAAAGAAGTGTGTTTTAGATGAGACATGAAATTAAATTGTCTAAATCATTGCCACTGTGTGTTATGAAGACCAAATGTATAGAGGGGTTAAAAATTCATTGGCTAAGTTAATGAAGGATAAGTCTGTCAAAATCTGTTAAACATGGTACTCTGAATCCAGCTCCCACTTTAGGGACTCCTGGGCTACTTATTTCTGAAACTGAGAAGACTGTGTCAATCTTTGTCCCACTCCTGTCCCAGGCAGAGCAAAGTCCTGAGCAAGGGGGACCTGTGAGTGGGCAGCACCTTCGTCCTATGGTGTGGCTGAGCACTGCAAAGCTCAATTAATGCATGCAGAGGTTACCATATAACTTCAGAGAGTGTGTTCACCAGACCTCTTACCAGAGCTGGCCATCGGCAGCCAGCTGGGTGCCCATGGAGGGGTTTGCTGTCTGGGCCACCAGTGTGAACACAGCTCCTGGCTTCAAGGGGGTGGTTGGGAGGAAGTGTTTCATTTTGATGTTGTGAAATGGCATGTTCAGCCTCAGCTGCAGCAGTAGTCATTTTTTAATTTTCACATGACCTTTTTTCTAAGGTTTTCACTTATGGAAAATGTTGACATTTTGGATAGTGTATCACTTAAAATGCAAATTCTGGAATAATTAGCTCACATAGGTGTAGGAGCGTACTTCTCTGTACAAACCCAAATAATCTGATCATTTATTGGTGAAGAATAATCTGACAAGCTGTCACAAGGATTTCGGCCTTTTTAGTTATCTATTTTGGTTGCTTCTGTCAAGAGGGTTTTTTTTTTTAACATGAGAAAATTTCAGTTCAATGGGAGAGATTTCCTTTTAGAAGATAATTTTGAATGTTCAGTTACATGTTGTGGTTTTCCTCCAGCTGTCACTGCTTTCTTGTTCCTACACTCTTGAGAAAGGATTTTAAAAATAATTAAGTGTGAGAGTGACTGTATCAGCCTTTCCTAGCAAGAGCTTTGGTTTAGTTAAATTTGGCACCTCCTTGTATTTGTACCACAGACTCTGCATTACATTGTGCCCCGTGGGTCATGGGCTGTAAGATTATTATTCAGTTCTCACCCTTGGAGCATGTCTTGGATAGACAAAGAGGAGGACTAATAATTAGAGGTAGACCATGAAGTCTTCAATGCCATGTATGGGATTGTCAGATAAGTAGTGCAGACTATCTCCTTGGCTGCTTTGGAGATGTATGGATAAATCCTGATCTGGTGTCTAACAGCAAGACCGTAGGGAAGTCATCCTTTGCACTGTTGAGCAGGGGCACTCCCTGCCCCTTGCTATATTCTGCAGCAAACAAAGCTGGTTAATGTACCAGGGTCTTGGCAAGCTGCTCGGAGTCATGGCTTTTCCCCACAGCTCTCTGCAAGCACTTCACTGCAGGAATTTGGCTGCCCCTTTCCTTCCCCCATCAGGAAGGAACTGGCCTTTGGGGCAAGGACTGGAAGGAGCAAGGAGGGCACAGTGCCCGCTGGCATCGCTGTCATGTCTGGGGCGTGTGCAGGTTTTGTGCTGTGAAAGAACAGTCTGCTTCCTCCAGTCAGCAGGAGAAGAATATTTTCCTCTTGGTGCTTTTGGCACTGTTTGACTTGGTGTTTGTGAGCCAGTGGCACGTGGTGCAGAGTGCTTTGGGAATTAGGCAGGCATGGACAATTAGTCTTCTTAAAGGTCTGCTGCTTGGCAATGTGCCAGCAGAGCTGTCAGAGCCCCACTACATAATAATCAATTTTTAATGATGATAACTTTGCTAACTTCAGCCTTTGATAAATGTTAGAGTTGGGTTTTCAAAGTTTAAAATCAAATATAACCCAATTACTTTGGTATTTGATTAAACTGAACTGCCACTTTGATAAAATGTTTAAATAAATCAGTATTAATATACTTTTTTTAGAGTAAATAAAGTTATGTCTGTATAGTTCAAATATCAATATTCACATGGAGCTCTTGGAAATGAAGCCCTGGCAGTCTGCACAGAAAATATATTAACTTAAGAAAATAAATATTTTATTGATCTTTAAAGGCTGAGATTATGATTAGTGATTGAAAACACTGTTTTTTAGAACAGTGAAACAAGTATTTGTGAATTTGCTTTGTAGGAATGCTATTATGTTTTATTCTATTAACTCCGAAGACCACCTGCTGTGAACAGTCAAGGACTGACAGACTTTGGAAGGCAATGTCAAATGGACTTTTTGGAGGTTGCAGTGCTTAAGGACACGTACTCTTCTGGCATTATCTGCTGGGTGGCACTGCCAAGAGACACCTCCCTTTAAAGGCAATTTGCAAATGCAGAAAAGGTCTTGACTTGGCGAGGCTGCCTGGCTTTAGTACTTTCATGCAAAGATGCCTCTTCTCCAATGGGGCTTCATCCAGAGCCCTCTTACCCCAGCAGGAATTGCTTAATGGCTAGGACAGCTTTGAAATGTGTCTTCGTAAGAGAGAGCTGAGCACAGCACCTTAATATGCAGTTGAACACGCTCTTGCACATAGAAATAGTTTCAAGGTGTGAGAATTAGGGGCTGCTTTGAGTCCCTCTCAGCCCCTGCAGTATACTTAAAACCTGCTTTGCCAGAAGCCATTGCCTACCAGAGATGACCCCAGGCCCATGCAGTTTGACCTTTGCTGCCTGTGAAGTACAGAAGGGTACAAGCTGAACTCTGCGTAATGATTTCCAAGCTGTTGGTAATTCACACAATGACTTGCTTTCAGTTGCTTGTCTCCCAGCTTGTTTGAACAAGTCTTACTAAAGACATGATCTTCTTGTCAAGCAAATTATAGGTCTTCTAGAAATGGTGAAAAGGCCAACCTGCCCATTTTTATGGATTATTCTGTGTTTCAAGGCTTGTGATATTTGGGAAACTAGTTCCTTAATTCCACATCCTAGTACTTCAGTCTTGATAAGCCTAAAGAAGTGGGCTTTGCTTACTACCTTCAGCAAGGAGCAGGAATGCAGCCATAAGCTAAAATAGGCAACATAAAGACATTACCCCAAAATGTGAAAGCTGTCACTGTTTTTGGATCCATCTGTCTTAGAGCCCTTATCTTTATTGTCACAGTGCATGTGCATATTCTCAGGAGGTTTATTATGTGCTCCCAGGAGCAGCTTCTCCCCATGCAGAGGTTTCAGATCTGTTGTGCTTGTTTGGGGATGAAAAGCCTGTTCTGAAATGCTTCAGATTTCCACCTATGCCCGTTTTGAGCTGCTTGACCTGGTGTAATCTCTATCCAGCATACCATGGAGCTGTGTCCACTTGTAATTGTGTCTGAGGTTTCCCACTGAAGTGGGAAAAAACAACCACGTTCTGAAGCAGGACATATGGCTCTGTAGATGGCCATTGAAGAGCCATCTTCATCCCAGGGTGACACCAGAACATTGCTTGAAAAGAGACCAAATGTTTGAGACTGTCAAAAGAGATGCTTGGTGACCTCACTAAGTAGAGTCCACAAAGAAAAATTACAAGTAAGTGAAACTGCATGAATCCAAAAAACCTGGATCTTTCTCTCATTACCTTTTTTCAGAGGGTGAAAAAAGCATTTCTGAGAGTGGGAGTTGAAGTGACTGATGTGTTGTTACATTCAGTTAAATCAATGCAAGAGTGAAAACTTCTTGTTGCTTTTCAGAACATTCAATATTTTAACATTAATTTATGGTGAAAGAACATGCCCAGGCAGCCTCAGCTCTTTTCTTATGCAGGCTTTTTTTAAAGGCATTTTTTCCCTACTGGTTTATACTCTTTCCTTCACTTCCTTGGGCCATCAGAGTTAGTCATACTTGTGAGTTTTCTTACCTGGCCTCCTATGTCATGGGCTAATGGGCATGAGGACGAGAGGCTTTTTACTCTAAAAACCTACTCACTCCTGCTCTTAAATTTGCGGACCCAGAAGATGAGAGTATGGGACTGCTTGGTTGCCACATGTGTCCTTGAAAGGATCTCCTGAAGAAGTATATAACTTGGCTTTTTGTAGTTAATTTAGGAAACATCAGCATCTGAAGATTCTATCAAATTTCCCTTATCTAGTAGCAGGGGACCTGGAGACATGTCTGGTTTGGAGAGTTGTGAGGTCACCTGTATGTGCTGCTTTCCTGTCTTACTTTGTTCTCTGTACTACTACTTCTTTCCCCCATCCTCACATCTGCCTATTCTGAAGGTTTATCCAGTAAGTTTAAATCTCATGCTGCTAGAGGAACATGATTATACATCCAATTCCCTAGCTGTGTAGCGTCTAGCGCAGCTGGGCTGTGCCTGCATGGCACTGCTGTGTGCTCTTACGATACAAACAGTAGCTCTCTCTTTCTGGCTGCCATCCCTTGCCTGACCAGTCAGTCATCTGAAGCTCCTGTTCTTCTGCTATGGCTCACTATCAGTTAAATTCATGGAAGAATTTTTTAATGGCATACACAGCCCTGCAAGACCAAGGTGTGGAGGCAAATGTGTAGTTGGGGGAAAAGTACAAGGTAGAATTAAATCAATTCAGATGAAGGCATTGATGTGTAGAAGTTTCAATATAAGACTGACCATGGTGAGTGATGGTCTGTCAGATTTTCGAATGGAAATTACATATATATCTATATAAAAAACTATGTGGAGGACTATGTGGAGAGTATATTTGGCAAACTACTGCAAATATTTAATAATACAGTCCTGACCATGCTGTCTGGTAGCAAGAGGAAAGGTCTTTCTCTGCTCTCAGGCAGAGATGTATATATTGAAATGCAATAGATGAATGATTTTGTTCCCCAAAAAGCAATGCAAACATGGCTGTGATTCGCAGCTTTTCTAATAAATGTATTAGCAAAGCATTGTTCACTTTCCTCTATGGCAGAAATCACTTTCCTCTATGGCAGAAATCACTTTCCTCTATGGCAGAAATCAGTAGTATCCTTTCAAAAGGAGCTTGTTAGTGTTTATACCAATGAGTAGATCTCCTCTCCACAGCAGGAAGACATACATTCACTTCAGCAGTTGAGCTTGAGGCTTTGAATCTCACTTAATGTTACATGTACAGATACAAGAGTTCTTTGTGTTTCTCAATTTTATTGTGGGCTAAAGCAGATCAACACAGGATTTGAGCCAAAGCTCATTATGGTCAATGTAAGTTTTGTCAAGTTGATTTCTAAACAATGATTCTGTTCATGCAACAAGGGCTGAATTCAGGAGGGAAAAAAAAATCAAATAACATTCTGTAATCTGCAGAAGTGGAGGGTCCTGTTACTTTAGTAGTGTTATTCTCATTGCTAATAGTATTTGCTGTCTTCCCAGGCTGTGAAAAAGTTACGAGAATAACCAGTGTTAGGTAGATATTTTTTCTTCCGTTTCTTTGTTACGGCATAAAACATAAAAAGGAGCAGGAAGGATATTGCTATTATGATTATACTTTTTATCTACATAAGATGCAATGCCAGATAGTTGTTTTGATAGTGTTAGAAATATGAAGTGTTGCATACTTGTTCTTATTAATCTGGTGCTCTGTGTGCTCCTGGGATTAATAATGTTATATCAATACCTTCACAAGTGATCCTGCTCTGATGAAACCCATTGAAATCCTGAAGTCTTGCTTCAGCATATTCACTAAATTAAATGTAATGTGACATTTTTGCCAATGTGATGTCTCATGTGAAGGATTCTTTACTGTGGTTAATTGCAATGTTCAAATTAAAAGTTCTTTCAAATACGTTCTTTAGATTAATGAAGGACTATGTTTTAGATCACAAGCTGTGTGAAATGATTTAGAGATTAAAAAAGTACTAATCTTTTGTTTTTCTCTAAATGGACCAAAAGTTAATGGGGAGTAACAATGAGCTAGGATGTTCTGCAGAGATATGTGCTTGTCCTGACACTCTTGTTTTTCAGTGAAAGTAAAATAATTCTTCTGATTAAGAAGGTTTAGATGTTTGCAAAGTGGTAAATAATGATTGATGCAAGGTTAGTCAACATGGTTAACTGAATTAGTTTCTTTTGAACCGTTTTGGAGACCAGGTGATACATCTAGGAGTAAGAACATAGCTTGTACTTAACTGGTTGGAATGCTGTGTCTGGAGAGCTGCAACTCTGAACAGGGCATAGGGCTCATGCTGGAGAACCTGTTAAGCATGATCCCAAAATGCAGAGCTGTGGTTAAGTGGAATAGCATGAATATGTAAGCACTGAAATACCAAGCAGGGAGAGGCAGCTTGTTTGCTGTATGCAGTACTAGCAGTTACTGCAATACATCTCATTCTGGTGCTTGAAAAGAACTGGAAGAATTATGAAAATAATTTCAGATTAATAAAGAAAGGGTTATTAAAGCCTCTAGATGTGTTTATTTGGCACAAGAGGAAAAACAAACAAACCAAAATTAAAGGGGTCTTGATCAGGGTGCATATTCATGTATTTGAGGAGATATTATCTGATTAATACTAATTACTAGCAGACCTGAATCTGATCCTTGAAAAATCTACTGGAAGGCACTTTGCTCTTTTACCACATCAACAATTTTCCACCTATCCTGTCACATAAGAATCATATTGAATTAGTTTTTGTTGTCACCAGTAGGGTATGAAAGACTGATCATATTAGAGAGTGTCACACCGTATTAGCCAAAATTAATACTGAAAGAATGTGATAAAAAAAGTATCAGTGTTTCAAATGCTGTATCTTATTAGCACAGGAAGCTTTCTCCTTGAAGAGCCAATGTTTTCTCCCTCAGTCCCTCTTGCTGATGTGAGATGAAATGCCATGCTCCATTTACACAGGATACTAATGTTCTGCAGAAAGGACTTTACCAGAGGAGCTCAAGTGACAGGAGGATTTGGAGCCTGGTCAGGGTTCAGACTCCTGTTGACCTTAACTTTATAAGGTGCAAGGTAGGAGTGTAGTTATCATTTACAGCTCCTGACATGTCAGTTTACAGCCTGGCTTGTAAATGTAGGGCAGCATCAATTTTTTTTCATACTGTAGTTTGCAGTGTCATATGAGGACTAAGGCAGAGCTGGGGTGGGGGACAGCTGGGAATAACAAAACACTTCATCCATCCTGGGGTAATGTGAGCCAGAGCTGAATACCTTCAGAAAACTACTCATGGTTCCACAGCATAGCTGGCCTTTCACCCCACTTTTGTAAAAGCTAGCCAGTGTGACCTGCTTGTAGATGTTGCCAGCACCTGGCTGGCTGTGGATGCCAGCTCCTAGTTGCAGGCAGACACCTAGCACTTGGCAATTCCATCCAGTCAGTGCTTCTGTGTATTTCAGACACAGCAATCTCTTGCCTTTTTGGGTGAAATGATTTAGTTTTTCCTATAAACTTGAATTAGATTTTGACATAATGACATGATATTATGCTGTATTAGCTACTTAGCAAAATATCCTGTTCTGTATCTGATGCACAGTTATTGTTTTAAGGCCATCAGTGTTAATGCAGTGACCTGAAATCCTGATCATTTTTAGCTCAGAAGCTTTCACTGAGATGCTCTGTATTAATGAAACACATTTCAAAGCTGGACAAAAAAGCTAAAAAGAAAAGTTTGAAATTAATTTGGAGCAGAGGGAAGAGGAGGAAAGCCCTTAAAACAGAAAGCAGAACGATTTCTGGCAAAAATTGGTTTTAATTGGTTTTAGGCGAAGTAGAAGAGAATCTGCCACATGTAAGCTCCTGTGATCTGATGGCTGAGATTGGGACTGGGATCTTCAGTTGCCCTTGTTGGGAAACTGGTAACTTCCTGAGTTCCTTCAGGTGCCCTTATGGCTCTATGTGATCTGAACCCCTGGCTGGCCCTGCCTCTGGTGTTACAGGAAAGCTGTTACCACAGGGGTTTTGTGTTGTTTTGCTTTTTCCTGGAGGAAACAGTGATACTGCAAATTGGTGATTTCTTTTGGAATGCCACAGTGAGGAAAGACCAGCTTCTGCCCAATCCCCCCATCAGCTTTGTGTAACAGCAAAGCTGTGGAAAGGGCTATAGGAAGGAATCTCCTCTTAAACTGCAGGTGTTCAGTGCTGAAGTGGGGGAAGGTACTTGTCTGAAGTGAAGATCTCAAAAGAGACTTGAAAAATACTGTTTCCAGGAGCTTTCTAAATAGGTTCTCAGTACGAGACTCGATGTAGTTCATTTGAGGTCAGGCCTCAGTCTCTTTGTGGACTGTTTTCCAATTCAGCTGGTTTCCAGGAGCTGCAGAGAGGACTCACTGCATGCCTCACCAAGGCTCAGAGAAGGCCAAGTGGCTGTGTTGCTCACTGTCCTTGGAGTGAGCATTTCTGAACTCTGCTAAAAAGGAATCAGAAAGAAAAAGGGGCATCAGTGCATCTTGTAAAGGAAGAATGTTTCGTACAAAAAGCATAATTTCAGTAGACATCACAAGAGCTCCGTTACCTGCTTCTTACCTTTGACTAGTTAAAATCAAACAGTGAAGGGAGTTGGGTTTCTGTGCCCTATTTCTGATTAGAGTGGGTGATGCTGTAGAAGTCTGGTTATACTTCAGCAGCAACACCCAATTAAGGTGAATAAAGGTATTCTATGGCCTAATTCAGCATTTTTGTGGCTGGGCCCCTGCAGGCTCTTGAATATGCTTGGACTGCAATTTGTGTTCAGTGTTTAAAACTTACGACTTGTAACACTTTGATCACTGATAAAGTACCTAGGTTAATTCAGCGTATTGATGTATCAGCCTTCTGTGCAAGCATCTACCTACTGGGCTGGCTGCATCCTCTGCTTAAACCATTATGGACTGAGGCCAGATCCTGTGTAAGGTGATGTGGTGATATGAAGCCAGTGTGGTTTAAAAGATTCATACTTTCTATGTACAGGACTTTTTGGATCATTCAAAACATGAAGTGAGATGAAAATTGTTGACTGTTTTATGATTGTGTAACTGCTGAGGCTTGTGCTGGATTATTACAGGCAACACATGTAATGCATGATGCATCTGTGACAAGCACAGATTCCCATCAGCTCACAAACATGCATTGTTTCATTTTTACGATGTGCATGTCTGTGGTGAGGATCAGGAAAGAGAATAAAGTGCCGGAGCTAATCTTCAGCAGTTGCAGCACACGTAAGCAGATTATGCAAAGATGTTAATTTTTTATTATTAAATACCACTTTAGGGAGAAGAAGCCCTTAATACTCTGGCTAAGGACTCTAGTCAAACCAGATTAGCATTGTTGTACATTAATAATAAAAATAGCTCGGCCTGATTAGTGTCAGTTAAAGTTTTCTGAATGAGAGATATAACTCTTTGAATTAAACTGTTTGAATAGCAACTAAGGACTCCCAAGGAATAATTTGTATTAAAAAGTTAAGACCTTCACTACTTTTCTAAAGGAAAATCTTTTGCCAGTGTAGGAATTACATACCATTCACGTAGCAGCATGAAAAGAGAGGAACTTCACAGACCATAAAGTGTAATAAAGGAACATCTAAAATTGATTTTCATTTAAGTAGATTACTTATATTTTCATCTAGAATAGGGAAAGAACACTCTAATCTCAATCAGTTTTCTCAAGCAGACCTATGAGTTTGATCCAGATATTCATCATTAAATGCACCAAGCCACCCTCTCCAAGTACATACTTCCCTGAAACCTGCATCTGTGCTTCTAAGGACATTGTGTCCAAAATAACTTGAAAGAAAAAGGAGACAGTACTCTTTAGTTAGCCACATCTTGATGGTTGATTTGTACCTTAATTGGAGTGCCTAATATTCTTCTGTCCTAGAGGATTTGGTTTTGGGAGAGATTTAGGCTAATGTGCTGTTCCCAGTCTTGCAGCAGCTAAGCAGCTAAGCTGTTGGAGGTTCGCTGTGGGTGCTTAGCGAAACACGGCAGGCTCCTCAGGCATCTGCTCCAGTGTTTGCGCTGGTTTGTCCCAGGAGTTTTGGGTGGTGTCCAGTGCCAGGGTGACTTCTCTGTGGTCTGAGTAGTTTGAGCCCACAGCTTGTATTCACCACTTGTTTGGAGATTCTTGCAAACAAGGGAAAGGGGAGTTTGGCAAGGGAGGTGTTAGAGACAATTACAATTTTATGAAAATGAGTACCAGGTACAGGTGTGAGTGGCCACTATGAAGGAGGCTGAAGGAGAAGCTTGTTTATTGAACTTCTGAGAACCAGAAGGAGAGAGAGGTTATGTGGCCACCAGCCACGTGGAAAGCTTTGATTCAAGCTTACACTTTTTGGAACAGAAGGGAGTCCTGCCACAAGAAATAAATCCAGGAGAAAGCAGAATTTGTTACTTGTGCTGGTCCCAAAACAATTTGTTTCATTCACTGATATGTTGTTGTTTTATTTTTCTTTTGACAAAAGAAACCTATTTTTTAATTGTGCTCATTACAAACACTGTTGTGTCAGTGTCAGCAGTGGAGCTGTAAATAACTGTCGGTGTCCTCAGTGCAGTGGTGCATGTTCTGTAAGCCTTAAATAGGAGTGTTGCCTGAACAAGCCAGTCTAAGTGAGCAATTCAAAGATGAGACATCCTTCCTATAGCAGGCAGCTGTGTTACATCAGAGACAATAAGGTTGTCAAGGTAACTTTTGAGGCACGTTGTTGCAAAAATGGCTAGAACAATTTGCATATGTCTGTACTGATTCATTTGTACAGATTAATATTGTCACTGTTCACATTTCCACAGTTTTATTGTTGTTCAAAGGCCTCAATATGTTTGTAAATTGGTGAAATTCTCTAAATTTTCCCAGACTTATTCTGGAAGCCTCTTTAGCTGATGATTGTGTGGCAGCACTTGTATCACATGCACTTGCTATTAGCTGTCTCTAGACCTCCCTGATCTTGCTAGCTCAGGGTTCATGGCCAGTGCAGAGGCTCTTGGATGATCCTTATAGTGACATACAGCTGTGAGGGGAAGTACAAGCTGAGATGACATAGAGCTGGCTGAAAGGAGATTGCAAATTTAGAGTAGTGCTGGACCCTGGCCAACCTATTAAGAAAACTGGGTTCCTCTTGTCTAATGTTCAAAAATTCTCCTTGTTAAACTGGAAATGGTCTTGTTTTGACACTATTTGAGCCCTTCCTCTGAGCTACCCAGAACATAACCAATGTCAGTATCCCCCAGCCTGTGACTTTGGATACACCCAATAGGCTCTGCCAGGCACTGGCTCTCCTGTGCATATGAGGAATCTGGAGAGCAATAGGGCATGGCACAGGGAGCTGCCAGTTTTGAAGGGATGGTGACAGACCAGGGGCTAATCTTGGTTTTAAGTTCTGTTAATGTTTTGTTGAATAGTAGCTGAATCCAGCAAGTAGTTGTGTGCTCAAAGCTGTACAACTTCGTAAGTGTGCTTGTTGGTTCATTCATGTTTGGTTTTCGACCACAAAATCAGCTCCTTTCTGAGGTTGTTCGCACTTCCTCTTCGACAGGTCTTTCATGAGACAGAAACATCTTCAGAGGCTGCTTTTATCACTGTACTGATGATGATAGTACTCGCTGTGCAAAGAGCTGGAAAAGAGACCCTAGCTATTTCCCTGTGCACAGGAAAACAAGATGCTGTCCACAAGAATTTTCCTTGATCAGTACAACACGTTTGCTGTAGGCACGTCTGAGGAACAGACAATTTCTCTGTGATCATGCTTTGGAAACCAGTGTGTTACCTAATCAACACAGAACAAAGGAGATTAAAACCTTTGCAGTGAGGGTGCTACCTTAGTACCCAGAACGTGTCAAAGAAAATCAAATGGTATGTGTTCATACTGTTTTAGAGATAGGATGTAAATGGTTTTCCCTTGGTTGTGGTAGTGGCAGGATATTCCAAGGATGATGACGGTTAGACCTCCTAATATTACAAATTCCCAGTTCAAGAACAGCTTGAAATGTTTATTTGACGTGAGAGAGCTAATTGTACAAATCATAACCTCCAGCCTGACATGCCTCTGCTGTTTATTCTGTGGCAGTAATTAATTCTATAATTAGAAAATGTCCTATTAGATAACTTCTCTGGAAACTCAGCCTACTGTCCAATGCAGAAAGCCTTCAAGAAGCTGAAGTGACTCGGGGATGACCTTGGCAATTTGACTCCTTTCATTAGCAAGGGCTGGTTTGCTTCACTGGGAGATCATTACTGAAAAATTTAGCCTTTATGAGAGGGGCTAGAGATGAGTCTCTTCATGCAGAGATTCAGCGCTGTGCATGGATGGGTTTGCCCCTAGCCCTGCCCCTCTGCAGAAGTGAAGACCTGACCTGCCTGTGTGCTGCATCTGCTTTTGATCCACCAGTGTCTGCTGTCCTGTCAGAAGTTTGTATGGAATGACTGTACTTCATAAAGGTATCAGAGTGAACACAAGAAAATCAATAAGCAATCTCTGTGATAATTAATTAGTGTGCCAGGATGAATTACTGTTTCTTCCCCTTCTGATTTGGGTCACAGTCACATCTGATTTGGGAAGTTGTCTGTTTTTCAGTTATAGCTTGGTCTTTGTTGTTGGAATGTTTTTTGTTTTCTTGTTTGGTGTGACCCGCATGAAGGACTGGCAGATAGAAAATCACTCTGTGCAGACTTGCTTGTCATGAGGAGACGGTATTGAGCTCAGCACCCAGCAGAAGCTGTTAATGAGGAGGTGTACTGTGTGCTGGTCTAGTGCTGAAGGAGGATTATTGTTTATGAATGTGACACAGTGTAAGAGATTGACTAAAGTCTGCAGCTTTGGTGTTCTTTGTGCTCATCTCCATTATCCCCTCTGGGTTCCCAGAAGTTAATTATTTACTATAGCCGTTGAGAAGACTGCTATGGTGCTGTGTCTCCACAGGGGTGATGCCACAGACTATGATGGGTAGCAGTTCTCTGCTTGCTGGCCCTCCAGCTGGGCAACAGGCTGGTTCCTTTCTCATGAAGGAGCAGTGGCTCTCTGCCCTTTGCAGTAGTGTTGCCCCGTGTGTGTTCTGCGTTGGCTGGTACGACTCACCTCTGGTCTGCGTAGCCCCCTACTACCCTTAGTACCTTCACATCACAGGCTGAAGAAGCAACCTAGGGGCCAGCAACACCAGGTCCTTACTACTGGAAATCTACTTCTAGTCTGCAGGCTCCCATCTTTCCAGTTTTCACTGGGACTCAAATGCTGTTCCTGGGAAACAGAGTATTTTCAGCCCATCCACTCATGCATATTCACCGACAAGCATCCCCAAATACACATGTAGTTTGACTTGTTTTCAACTAGACTCAACATGGGAGTTACTCCTCAGGGTCACCTCCAGCTTTTTACTCTCTTCTCCGACCGAGCCTTCCAGAAACTCTTGTGAAGATAAAGCAACTACTAGCTTATTATAAAGCTTCTTACACCAATTCCTCCCCTTGCTATCCTGTTTCCTTTCTGTAGTCACACAAAAGACTGATTTTATGTGATAGATGAATGAACTTGTTTTGTAAATAAGCCAGGTAGAGAGATAGAAGCCTACGTAACTTTCTCAGTGAACTTCAAGACCACAGATTTCTCTTCAACAAATTGACTTCCATCAACAGAAATGAGCCTCTTGAAGTATCTCTGCCGGGCTCCTAATGATAACAAATAACTGTGCTTTTTACTTGATGGTAGGCAAGACAAAAGCACTCTACATCTTACACACTGAGTGTTTAGTAAGGATCAGAAGTGAAATGATGATGATCACTTCAAGCTATAAAACCCTCCAGCCCATTTGTACTTTTTCAGAATCACAGTGCCATTGCAAGAAGATGGAAGTTTGGCCCTCAGCACATTGTGGAGGCAGTGGCTTCTTACTCAGCGTCTGTCTGTTATGTCTGTCACGTTCTCAGGAACTGAAAGCAGAGAGTCACATGCTGCCTACTCAAACCCAGCTAAACTGATGCTCCATTTGTAAGGAGTCATTTGGTCTTAATTAGCAAAACCTTTTGGATAAGTGTGTTGACAGGCTGCCCAGGGAGGTGGTTGAGTCACCATCCCTGGAGGTGTTTAAGAGACAGGTAGATGTTGTGTTGGGGGACATCATTTAGCAGGTTGATAGGGCTAGGGCAAAGGCTGGACTTGATGATCTTCAAGGTCTCTTCCAGCTGGAACCGTTCTATGATTCTGACACAGTTGAATGTCTTCTCTGGTTACATGGACTCAGGTTTTCTCTGGTTTATGTGTGAAACTCTCTGTTTTCAGTTGAAGAGTACAAGGTTTATTTATAAAGCAGCTTTTGCTGCAAGTTTCTTATCCAACCTCAGCTGGATAGGTTTAGGTTTTTAAGCAAATTGTATTTGGCAGAGGTTGGCTGGAAGGCATCAGCTCAAATGCGATGTAACTTTTATTGTAGAATGAAGCCAGGGAATTGCTCAGTATCTCAATGTTAAGAAGCAAGAGGTGAAAGACCTTAATAAGAGTAAAGTGCAAAATTGTGGTATAAGGTACTTCTGTATACCAACTTAAATGATTGGAAAGAAATACAGAAAAACTTCTAGCTTTTCCAAGCAATGATGGACTAATTATCCTCCAGTTGTCAAGAATTCAGGGTGAATGAAAGGATCTGAGCAAGAACTGAAAATTGGAAGTAGTCCAGAATGACAGAACCACACATCGGTGAGGAGCCTCCCTGCCCTGGACTCTTGACTGCTGTGGAGAAAAATGATTTTGGCTTCAGGCACTGTTTTCCCAGAAAAGTATTAGAACCAATGGATGTTGGGTTAGCTGTTTAACTTTAGAACATCTCCAACCACCAAATTATTCACTTAAAATCATGGTGGTTAACTTATGAAAATGAATCTGGAGTGCTTTGAACATAGTAGGGGTTTTGGACTGAAATGGAAATGCTCTGACTTGGGCTCTGACTGCAGTCCTGAGAGTCCCCTGGAATGCTCTTTTTCCACCTTGGCTTTCCAAGCTTTCCAGGAACAAGTACTCACTTGAGATATTGGTCCTGACATGTCACATCCCACCCTTTAGTCATCACTCATCATTTACTCATCAGCTCACTCTGCTAAAGTGAAGTCCTGGTTTTGTTTTGGGTGAAGGTTACTACTAAACCATGTCCCTCAGCATCACATCTACATGTCTGTTAAATCCCTTTGATGGGTAGCCTGTTCTAGTGTTTAACAACCCTTTTTGTGAAGAAATTTTTCCTAATATCCAACCTAAACTTCCCTTGTTGCAACTTGAGACATCACTTGAGATTGAGACCAACTTGAGACTATCACTTGTTACTTGGGAGAAGACACCAACTCCCACCTTGCTACAACCTCCTTTCAGGTACCTCTAGAGAGCAAAAAGGCCCCCCTGAGCCTCCTTTTCTCCAGGCTAAACAACCCCAGTTCCCTCAGCTGCTCCTTCTAACACTTGTGCTCTAGACTCTACCCACTTCGTTGCCCTTTGTGGACACACTCCAGCACCTCAGTGTCCTTCTTGTAGTGAGAGGCCCAGAACTGAACACAGTGTTTGAGGTGTAAAATTTATTAACTGTTTATTCAGTGGATGTTGAGCAAGGGGAGCTGATAGCATCTCTGTTCACATGCATATTCCTTAATCATGTCAAGTCACTCAAAGTGAGGAGCTGAGCTTGTATTTGGAGTAGGTTTAACACTTGGACTGTTGCTTTAAATAGCACTAATTCTGTTGTACTATTTAGATTCTTCCTATTCCTAGTGGAAACTAGACTAAAATCCAGAAATTAATTTTATTTCTGTTGAAGAGATATAAGCCATTGAAGGGAATTATTTTATTTATTCATCCTGGTTCTCTGCTCACTACTTTCCCAGCTGCATAGATTAGTGGCTAGTCTCTGAGACTATCATGTCATATCTAAAGAGGAGGAGATAGTTTTAGGAAACTGTTTCTCTGAATTCCCAAGGAGTGTGTGACTTGCTTCCTGCTTGCAATGCTTTGTAGAGTTCCAGTGCCCAAGAGACAGAGATTATGATAAGAGAGAAATACCTGAAATACAGTACTCTATACATGAACTTTTCTTTATATGAGATAATGCTACAGTTAAGGAATTCTTTTTTTCATTTTCCCCAGGAATTCTGTTACCCTCAGAGTCTGGAGCAGAGTAAATTAGTCTGTGGACAGTGTAACTGCAAGAATCTCTGCCTGCAGGAAAGCCATTAATTATGTTTAAACTAGTTCTATTACATAGGTTAGAGATCACAAAGTTTCTTTTGTGTTTCCCACCCCACCCCAGAAAAGACTCTTATGATGAAGCTGTTGATGAAACAGTTTTTCTCATTAAAAGTACACCTTTGGATTTTATTGAACTAGGTATTTACTTTTAAATAGCCATTGGAAAAGTTATAGAGACTTCAGGTATATTGCAATTAACAACTCAGTGGAGAACCTTCCTGTAACTCCACTAGTTAGCTGTTCAGTCATACCATCACCTTGGCATCTTTCCTTGGTCTTTTTGTATAGTCTTCATTCATGTAGTAGGCACAGTCTGAAAATCACTTGTGGTCTCCTGTGGCCCCTGGTGCGATAAATGTGCCGACAGCAGAGGGAGCATTAAACTCATTGCCTATGGTAAAGTGTGGGGAGTGATACCCATGTTCCTATAATCCTTGTATGGGTAGGATGAGCTCATTAGCCTTCTGGCAGTCATCCTAGGAGAAGGACAACTCTGATTCCAAACCCGGGCAGATGGAGCTCGTTTAGCCCTGTAAGGCCTTCCATCTAGGAGAAGGACACTCTAATAAAACCTATGTCCTAAGGACCTCGCTGCCAGCGTCCAAGCTTGCTAGCCCCTGGCAGATGAACCTTAGGACTAAAGGGTGGGTCCAGCTCTGCGCATGCTGTGTCTCACCTAAAAAAAATCCCTTGCGCAGGCTCGAGGGTGCTATCTGCTAGCCTCTTTTTATCAGCACACTTGGAAAAGGCGCTGATGAGGAGTGTGGATGGAGCCCTCCCTGGAGCTTCGTTCGCGAAGCCTAGCCATACATTCATGTAGTATCAGAGTTGTAACATCTTCAGTCATGCATCCATAAAGCAGACCCTGAGCATCACAGGTTGCTTTTGACTGGCTACATCTGGCACTGCTGCCCAGGCCACCCCATTAAGGGGACAGCAGGCTGGGCATGAGTGAGCTTGCCTGCAGCCCACTGCCTGGGAACTTCACTCTGTGGCTCCACTTAAAACAAAGTGGCCTGGTTTGAAGAGCTGACCCCAGTTCCTGAATGTGTATTTCTGTTGGTGTCGCCTCTTGCACCAATAATCAGGTCTTGTAGGACAATTTAATTTAGGCTATACCTAAGGAGGTAACTGGGCCCAGGTCCTGCCTACAGGGGCAGAGCAGATAACCTCATCTTTTATATCCTGTGCAGCCTGTCTTCCTTGTTGTGAAGGATGCAGCACAAGCTAAATTCTGTATTTTGAAATGTCAAATTGAGTTATCTAAAGCATCATTTAAAACCTAGGTGGGCATTCCCCCCC